>PVKV010017858.1:0-17594 GCA_004027835.1 Alouatta palliata
GCCACCACGCCCAGCCTGAGACGGGGTTTCACCATGTTGACCAGGATGGTCTCGATCTCTTGACCTCGTGATCCGCCCGCCTCGGCCTCCCAAAGTGCTGGGATTACAGGCGTGAGCCACTGCGCCCGGCCACACAAGCTATTTTTTTAAACCTCAGCTTTCTTGTCACTAATGTGAGAAATTAGAGACATTTTTACAGGATTGCCATGAGGACTGAATGAGATTACCCAAATGAATGTGCAGTCTATACCAGAATAGCCTGGATTGATTAAAAACCAGTGTCTTTGGGATGCCACTGATTACAGGGGTGGAAGTGAGGGAGGGACATTTTATAATTCTAAACAGAGACAATCATGGCTGCTCAGTAGTGCAAGGGAGAGCTACTTCACCTCAGACCCAACCAGGGTATGACTGTTCTTTCTAAAGGGATTTTCTTTTCTTTTTCCTTTTTTCGAGACAGTGTGTTACTTTGTCACCCAGGCTGGAGTGCAGTGGCACTGTCTCGGCTCACTGGAGCCTCAACTTCCTGGGCTCCTGTGATCCTCTCACCTCAGCCTCTCAAGTAGCTGGGACCACAGGCACACTCCACTGTGCCCCCTAATTTTTTTTTTTTTTTTTTTGAGATGGAGTCTTGCTCTATCGCCCAGGCTGGAGCGCGGTGGTACAGTCTTGGGTCACTGCATTTTCTGCTTCCCAGGTTCAAGAGATTCTCACGCCTGCCTCCTGAGTGCTGTCTCCCCAAGTGCTGCCTCCCAAAGTGCTGGGATTACAGGCACGAGCCATTACGACTTGCAGAAAAAACATTTCTTTATTTTTTGTAGAGATAAGGTCTTACTATTTTGCCCAGGCTGGACTCCAAATCCTGGGCTCAAGGATCCTCCCATCTCATTCTCTCGCACTCAGCCAAAGACATTTTAGGAGTACACAAAGCACTCAGATTAGATGACCCAGGCCTAGAGATAGGAACAAGTTGGAGGAAGGAAGGAAAACACATTTCCATCCACTTCATAGGGTTATGATGAGGACACAGTAAACATACAGTTAATGTTAGCTATTATTATTAGAGTGGAGTAAATATTGCATTGTTTGAGAAAAACAAAACCAAGTATATATGAAAGGCATAAATGTCCACTTACAGAATTAAAAAAAATTTTTTTTAATGTTTTGAGACACAGTCTCACCCTGTCGCCCAGTCTGGAGTGCAGTGGCACAATCTCGGCTCACTACAACCTCTGCTTCCCAGGTTCAAGCGATTCTCCTGCCTTGGCATCCCAAGTAGCTGGGATTACAGGTGCCCACTATGACATCCAGTTAATTTTTTTGTATTTTTAGTAGAGACGGGGTTTCACTATGTTAGCCAGGCTGGTCTCAAACTCCTGACCTCATGATCTGCCTGCCTCGGTCTCCCAAAGTGCTGGGATTACAGGCATGAGACACTGCGCCCAGCCAGAACGTTTTTAAAGCAGGTAAAATGCTCTCAAAATTACCAGACGAAAAAAAAATCTGAAGAATGCACACATTACTGAAAGAAAACGAGATATGCCAAGCAAGCATAACAATAGAAAACAAAACAGAAAGACAGAACTAAAGTCACATCTAACAATTAAAATTACATGAATGAAATAAACCAAGTCATTGAAAGAAAAATATTTAAATTGGTCCAAAAACAGAATCAGACTACAAGACCCATATCTAAAACCAGAAATCAATAAAACTCAATGTTGTTGACAGTGGGGCAAACATGTCCTTATATTGAGTGTTGGTAGGAGTAAAAATTGGTATAAAATTTCCAGAAAACAGCTGGGTAACTGTATCATAAAATGGACACCCCATTGTATGGAACTAGTCCACTTCTAGAAATTACCCTGAGGAGAAAATTGCACAAAAGCAGAACACAGGACGTTTTTCACTGTGTGGTTTTTAGTATCAAACAATGCAAACAACTGAAATGGCTAACAACAGGAGAAAGGTTGTGTCAGTCATGGTTTGTAAATATTACAAATAGCTGTTGACCATTAACAATCATGGTGTTAGTTACTGACTTGGAAACCTATCCATTGCATAGTCTCAGTAAATGTAATGACTACAGAATAACATATAAATTATCATCTCATGTATGTGAAACTATATTTATATATCTCTAACTATATATACTGCATAAAGCTGTCTAAACGACATTCACTAAAATTGGTATGGCTGTTATGGGTGATAGAATCTTGGAGGTGACTTTTATTTCCTTTTTATGTTGGGTAAAAAAACAATGGTCATGAGAAACCCATTTTTCTGTACGTGTCTAAAAATGCACAAGCCTTTAAAATGACTTGGTCAGCCTCCCAAGACCCCATATGTCTGTGTACTTCCCTCCTGTCATTCTCTTAAAGATAAGCTTTAAGGAGGGGAACACGGCTGGTAGCTATCAGGAAAGCCATGCCCCAACTGGCTTCCTGCCCAGAGTGACCAACAAGGGCCAGTATGTAGATCCAGGACCATGTCACCTCTAGGGCAGGATTGAAAGCCACTCTTAGGACCAGAATTGAAGAATTACTGAATATAGGCCCTTCTCTGTTTGCTTATATATGTATGTATGTAATTTTTATACGTTAAAATAAAATAAATCTGCCAACCCTATTCCCAGAGCACCTGGTTCGGGATGATGACATTCATTCTTTTTTTTGTTTTGTTTTGTTTTTGAGACAGAGTCTCCCTCTGTGGCCCAGGCTGGAGTGCAGTGGCACAATCTCGGCTCACTGCAACCTCCACCTCCCGGGTTCAAGCAATCCTCCTGTCCCAGCCTCCAGAGTAGCTGGGATTACAGGCGGGCACCCCCACGTCCAGCTAATTTTTTTTTATTTTTAGTAGAGACAGTGTTTCACCATATTGGTCAGACTAGTCACAAACTCCCGACCTCAGGTGATCCAGCCACCTCAGCCTCCCAAAGTGTCAGGATTACAGGCATGAGCCACTGCGCCTGGCCATGTATGTATATATGTATTTAAAATTTTTCTGGCCGGGTGCAGTGACTCATGCCTGTAATCCCAGCACTTTCGGAGGCCGAGGCAGGCAGATCACGGGGTCAGCAGTTCGAGACCATCCTGACCAACATGGTGAAACCCCATCTCTACTAAAAAATACAAAAATTAGCCAGGCATTGTGGCGCACGCCTGTAATCCCAGCTACTTAGGAGGCTGAGGCAGGAGACTCACTTGAACCTTGGAAGTGGAGGTTGCAGTGAGCTGAGATCACGCCACTGCACTCCAGGCTGGGAAACAGAGCAAAACTCCATCTCAAAAGAAAAAAAAATTGTCCATAGCTTCCATAATGTCTGTGATAGAGCAAGTATGGGAATTTCCCCAAATTAGAAGGCCAGAGTGACTAATTTCTGGGACTTCCTGGGCTGCTCTGTGAATTGGGCAGCTGCACAGGGTGGCTGTCTGGCTGCTGAGAGTTCTTGAAGTACTGGCCCTGTCTGCAGCAGTGACACACAGTGAGCCATGAAGGAGCCTCCTAATGCTTTTATTTATTGTTTGCTTATTTTTTTTTTTATTTTTATTTTTTGAGACGGAGTTTCGCTCTTGTTGCCCAGGCTGGAGTGCAATGGTGCGGTCTCGGCTCACCGCAACCTCCACCTCCTGGGTTCAAGCAATTCTCCTGCCTCAGCCTCCCGAGTAGCTGGGACTACAGGCACGTGCCACCATGCCCAGCTAATCTTTGTATTTTTAGTAGAGACGGGGTTTCACCACGTTGACCAGGATGGTCTCGATCTCTTGACCTCGTGATCCACCCGCCTCGGCCTCCCAAAGTGCTGGGATTACAGGCGTGAGCCACCGCGCCCGGCCTGCTTATTTTTTTTTTAAAGCATCAATTGCTTTTGTAAAAACAAAGCTATTTATTTATTTATTTATTTAAAGATGGGGTTTCACCATATTGGTCAGGCTGGTCTTGAACTCATGACCTCAGGTGATCCACCCACCTCAGTCTCCCAAAGTGCTAGGATTACAGGCGTGAGCCACCACGCCCGGCAACAAAGCTATTTTTTAAAAGACGGAGTGGTCAACAGTATCTGAGTATGATAAGGACTAAATCAGGTCCACAGTGGACTTAACAGGGAAGCAGTGAGTGACCTAGTCAGGAATAGTATCTGTGTGGCAGAGGGGGTGGCTTGACGAGAGCCAGAGAAGTGAGGAAGCGGGGAGAGAGAGAATGAGTTTGGACAATTATCTCTGGAAGTTTGGCTGAGAAAAGCAGGTATGAGATGCAGCAGGGAGTGCCAAAGAGAGGAAGGGAGGCAGAAAGAGGCACCAATTCTGTTTGTTTCATTTGTGTTTGTTTTTGCGATTGAAAAGGAGCTAGTGTATCAGTGGATGATTCAGCAGACAGAGAGACTGCTCCCTAACAAGGAATCTCTAGAAAGGTGGAAGAGAACAAGAACCAGAGTACCACAGAAGTTGACCTTAAACAGAATGACAAGCCTTGTAACTGGAAGGAAACAGGAAAGGCCACACACAGATCAAATGGAGGGCTGTCCTTCCAATGAGAATAGGCAATGAAATAAAGCCAGGTGTGGTGGCTCATACCAGTAATCCCAGCACTTTGGGAGGCTAAGGCGGGAAGATCACTTGAGCCTAGGAGTTTGAGACCAGCCTGGGCAACATAGAGAGACCTTATCTCTCTCTCTCTCTTTTTTTTTCTTCTTTTAAAGATGGGGTTTCACCATGATGGCCAGGCTGGTCTTGAACTCCTGACCTCAGGTGATCCACCCACCTCAGCCTCCCAAAGTGCTAGGATTACAGGTGTGAGCCACCGTGCCCAGCCGGGAGACCTTATCTCCACAAAAAAATGTAAAAAGTCCGGTCACAGTGGCTCACGCCTGTAATCCCAGCACTTTGGGAGGCTGAAATGGGCAAATCACGAGGTCAGGAGATCAAGACCCACCTGGCCAACATGGTGAAGCCTCCATCTCTACTAAAAATACAAAAAAAAAAAACAAAAAAAAAAACTTAGCCAGGTGTGGTGGCAGGCACCTGTAATCGCAGTTACTTGGGAGCCTGAGGCAGGAGAATTGCTTGAACCTAGGAGGCGGAGGTTGCAGTGAGCCAAGATCATGCCATTGCACTCCAGCCCAGGGAACAGCATGAGACTCCATCTCAAAAAAAAAAAAAAAAAAAAAAATTAGCAGGAGAATCGCTTGAACCTGGGATGCAGAGGGTTCAGTGAACCCAGATCGTGCCACTGCACTCCAGCCCGGGTGACAGAGCAAGACATCATCTCAAAAAAAAAAAAATTTAAATTAAATAAATACATAAATAAATAAGGCCTTGCAGGGGCTGGGGCTATTATTTTTAAAAGGAGGGTATAGCTTTTACCATAGTATTGAACTAGGTGTGCTCACCCTGTTTGCCCTGAAATGGAAAATGTGTCTGGGATAGAAACATTCATTATCTTGTCTGTGGTGGTTTCATCAGCACATGTGCATGTTAAAACTCACCAAATTGTACTTGAAGTAGGGCAATTTATTTTACATCAGTTATACCTCCATAAAGCTGGCTGTTATTGTGGGGAGGATTGTTTTGTTTTATTTTGTTTGTTTCCTTACTCATGTTTTTGTTTTTGTTTTTTAAGCTGGCATGCTTCAGTCGACAGGGGGCGTGGTTGTGCATGCCAAGATGGGAAAGTGGTTTTCCTACCTGAATTTCAATTCTCTGGTCCTTCTGCCCAGGCATGGTGGCTCATACCTGTAATCCCAGCACTCTGGGAGGCTGAGGCAGGCAGATCACCTGAGGTCAACTAAAAATACAAAATTAGCAGGCCGTAGTGGTGCATGCTTGTAGTTCCAGT
The DNA here is from genome assembly GCA_004027835.1 of Alouatta palliata. Taxonomy (NCBI): domain Eukaryota; kingdom Metazoa; phylum Chordata; class Mammalia; order Primates; family Atelidae; genus Alouatta; species Alouatta palliata. The sequence goes on from PVKV010017858.1 coordinate 5,836, forward strand.
TACTCTGGAGGCTGAGGCAGGAGAATCACTTGAACCCTGGTGGCAGTTTGCAGTGAGTCGAGTTCGTGCCATTGTACCCCAGCCTAGGTGACAAGAGCAAAACTCTGTCTCAAAAATATAAATAAAAAATTAAAATTTAAAACATAAAATTTGGGGCTGGGCACGGTGGCTCAGGCCTGTAATCCCAGCACTTTGGGAGGCCGAAGCAGGCGGATCACAAGGTCAAGAGATCAAGACCATCCTGGCCAAGATAGTGAAACCCCGTCTCTAAAATAAATAAATAAATAAAAACAAAATCAATTCTGTGGTCCTGTTTTTTCAAGGCTTTTCTCAGATGACAGAGCTCTTATTTATAGGCACTAAAGGGAGGTAATTAAATAATTATAGGCATGAAAATATAAGAAAATGGATGTGCAGAGGTCTGCTGAAATACTCTTGATGTCTGAGTAGCGAGCACAGACTCAGTCAAAGGATGAGATTGCAGGACGAAAGCATTTCTTCACAGCCATGTGGAAGCCATGTATGGGATTCTGTTGTTTGTTTGTTTGTTTCTGTTTTTGAGACGGGGGTCTCACTATTGTTGTTGTCCAGGCTGGAGGGCGGCGGTTATTCACAGGCGCGATCCCACTACTGATCAGCACGGGAGTTTTGACCTGCTCCACTTCTGACCTGGGCCGGTTCAACCCTCCTTAGGCAACCTGGTGGTCCTCCGCTCCCAGGAGGTCACCATATTGATGCTGAACTTAGTGAGGACACCCGATCGGCATAGCGTATACAGCCCAGGACTCCTGGGCTCAAGCCATCCTCCCACCTCAGCCTCCCGAGTAGCTGGGACTGCAGGCACGCGCCGCCACGCCCGGCATGTATGGGAGTCTCTGGTGGTAAATACTGCAGTTGCTGCCTTCCAGAGAGTAGAGTTTTGTTACGCACTTTTTTTTTTCGGAGAAGGAGTCTTGCTCTGTCACCCAAGCTGGTAGGCAGTGGCGCAATCTCGCTGCAACCTGGGCCTCCCCGGTTCAAGCTATTCTTCTGCCTCAGCCTCCCCAGTAGCTGGGATTACAGGCATGCGCCACCATGCCTGACTAATTTTTCTATTTTTAGTAGAGACGGGGTTTTACCATGTTGCCCAGGCTGGTCTCAAACTCCTAGCCTCAAGTGATCCTCCCACCGTGGCTTCCCAAAGTGCTGGGATGACAGGCGTGAGCCGCCGTGTTCTGGAAAATCCAGTTGGTAGCCTTTGCCTTAACAGTGTCAAATCAAGTTTAGTGTAAAGCTGCCTCCTTACATATCTTAAGTTTGGCCTAAAGGTTTCTCTGGATATCATGAACTATTACCCAAATGGAGCTGTATACAGGCTGTAGTCTACTTCTGTGTCAATCACCGAGTTTTGGCCAATCAGGGGTGGCCAACTGTTCAAACCGTGTTCAAATAAGGTAAACACTGAACCAGTCCAGCTGTTTCTGTTCGTCACTTCTGTTTTGTCTGTCATTTTCCTTTTTCTGTCCAGAAACGTTCCACCATGTGGCTGCGCTGGAGTCCCTGAGCCTACTCTGGCTCTGGAGGCTGCCCTATTCACAAACTGTTCTTTGCTCAGTTAAACTCTTTTAAATTTAATTTGGCTACAGTTTTGCTTTCAACATCTGTTTCTCAGAATAAAAGCGAAAGATTCCAATGAAAACACTGAAAAAGTAAAACGAGCTATGAATGTGACATCTTAATGCAAGGCAACAATTTGGCAACACAACTGTTAGTCCAGGGCTGCCTGGTTTGTGAAAAGGTACACATTCCCTGGGCCTCTGCCTCTTCTGTATACTTATGGCCAGTTTTGTTGATAGAGTAACTTGTCAGTGACTCCTTCCTCCCATTCAAGGCTCCATCCACCATCCACCATACCTTTCATAACAATACTGTAAGGTAAACAATATTAGCTCCCTCTTACAGTTGTATAAAAAGTGGTACAGAGAGGTTAAGTGTCTTCTTTAAGTTACAAGCTAACAACAAATATATATAGAAGAGCTGGGATCTGACCCCAGGACTCCAACACTAATGTCTGGTCTCCTGTGTTTCTCTGTTCTCTTTTAAAATACCAGTGTCTTGGCCAGCTGATGGGGCTCACACCTATAATCTCAGCACTTCGGGAGGCCAAGGGGGGCAGATCGCCTGAGCCCAGGAGTGCAAGACCAGCTTGAGCAACACGGTGAAACCCCATCTGTACTAAAAATACAAAAATCAACCGGACATGGTGGCATTCACCTGTAGTCCCAGCTACTCCACAGGCTGAAGTGGGAAGATAGCTTGAGCCCAGGAGACGACGGAGGTTGCAGTGAGCCATGATCACACCACTGTACTCTATCCTGGGCAACACAGAGAGACCTTATTTCAAAACAACAAACAACAAAACATTAGTGTCCCTAATATAATAGTCGCCAACCACAAATGACTATTTGCATTTAAATCAATTAAAATTAAACTGGGCTGAGTGCGGTGGCTCACATCTATAATCCCAGCACTTTGGGAGGCCAAGGTGAGCTGATCACTTAAGGTCAGGAGTTCAAGACCAGCCTGGCCAATATGGTAAAACCCCATCTCTACTAAAAATACAAAAATTAGCCGGGTGTGGTGGTGTGCACCTGTCATCCCACCTATTAGGGAGGCTGAGGCACAGGAATTGCTTGAATCTGGGAAGCAGAGGTTGCAGTGAGTTGAGGTTGTGCCACTGCACTCTAGCCTGGGCAACAGAGCAAGACTCCCTCTCAAAAAGAAAAAAAAAATTACATTAAACTGAATAAAAACATCCTCACTTTCCACATTTCAAGTGTTCAGTACCCCTGTGTAGCTACGTATCAGACAGCATGGATATAGAGTATTTCCATCACGGAAGAAGTTGAAATGAACAGCATTACTGGCATACGACTGTGCATCAGTAAGACACAGTCAGACAGATAAAATACTTACTTTTACCTGATTCTGCCCCTCTTTTATCTTTATTGTCTAATTCTGAATGTTCTCTCTAGTCCTCCCTTCAGTCTTCTACCTAAATGCATGCCTGGGGCTGGTCTGCTGGCTCTGCAGGGCACCCAGCACACAGGGCAGACACTGGGATTTTGATGACAGAGACTGATGCTGGCATTTTGCCTGAGCCCAGGGGACGGCTCTGAAGCAGTCTTCAGCAACAGCACCAGTGTGGGAAGCGAAAACCCTCTTTCTGCACATCTGCTGTTTGTTTACCAGCTCTGTCAGAAGTAGATAGAGGCAGAAAGGAAAAAGGAAAGAAGAAGTGAAGTGAGGAGACCAGAGGATTAGGGCTAAAGACACCAAAACTGGGTGACTAAATTGTCTTCTGTTTCTTCCAGGCACAAAAGCACGAAAGCTTATCCTCTAAAACCATTAAGGAGATTGAATTTGCCATGCCTACAATGGGAGTAATTTAATAATCACTCACTCTCTTAAAGCACTCACCAAACATGAATTTAAATGATCCAGAGCCTGGCCAGGCATGGTGGCTCAAGCCTGTAATCTCATCACTTTGGGAGGCTGAAGTGGGTGGATCACTTGAGGTCAGGAGTTCAAGACCATCCTGGCCAACATGGTGAAACCCCGTCTCTACTAAAAATACAAAAATTAGCCAGGCATGATGGCAGGTGCCTGTAATCCCAGCTACTCAGAAGGCTGAGGCAGAAGAATTGCTTGCACCTGGGAGGCGGAGGTTGCAGTGAGCCGAGATGACGCCACTGCACTCCAGCCTGGGCAATAGACTTACTCTCAAAAAATAAATAAATAATCCTGAGCGTAATGACATGTTAAACATCCACATCCTCCTGATGATGAAGACCCTAGTATATGTGTTGAAAAAAAATCAAGTGTTATCCAAAAAAAAAACCCATGATAAACTTTCTCCTCAACTAGTCCTGTCAACATGTACTCCTGCCCTCATGCTATCCTGAGTATTTAGAAGCCCCTACTTTGATACTCACCCTCATGAGTCCTTGTTGCCCAGGGAAGTTATATGAGGACCCAGGGAGCTTTTAGCACTGTTTCTGACATCTGCGCTACAAACTGTCCAACCCATCTAAATGTAACGACAGTTGTAGCCACATTGCTTTTCTGGCTAAGTTTCTCCAGCTCTTTGTGTAATTTAGGAAGTAGCATCTCCAGAACATTAGAAAACACTCCTTGAGTAATATGTAGGTGCTCTTTGCAAAGCCCTGCCGCGCTTATGTGAGTATTATTTTAAAACACTGCCTCTGGATTCCTGGTCTTCAGTTTGAAACTTTTTGTAGCTGCTTCAGCACTTCCTTCCCAGAGAGAGCTCGTGGCCTTGCTCCAAACACCACAGGACTTCCTCTAAGTATCTGGTTCTGTTTTGGTTTCCTGCAACTGAGCTGTCACTCTCTGAGTTACCGTTTACAGAGCCTTCTCAGAGGAAAACATGAATGGGCCCCTGAGGCGCCATACACAATGCCAAGGGGCTTGGAAACCGCTTGGAGGAGCAGCTGGGTGAAAAGCAGCCGGCCGCCGTGGGACTCCTACTCTCAGCCTATGAGGACACAGATGACATCGGAAACCTGTGCTTACAGTTTCTCAGGGGCCTGGCACTTTGCTTTGTTGTCCCAGTGACTCACATGACCATTTTCCAGGCCTTCAAACTGGGTCAACAGCTTTGTTTGCCCAGAGAGCTCCCCTGGGAGGCCATTCTAAGGAAAGCAGGCTGAATGGGGATGTTTGGCCAGGTGATTCTTTTTGCTGGCTTTTAGCCTGAGGAAACATGACCAGTATTTAGGCCAGGAGTTTAGAGAATTAAAAGCTGCCAGCATCTGGGCTAAACCAACATACATCAGTATTATTAGTTAAATGTCAACTACACTGCTAATCGCAGCCCTTTCCTGGAGAGAATTGAACAGATGATTTGGGAAGGCCCTGAAACAAGAAGTCCACTCCTTATAGATAAGAAAGACAGCAAGCTTGTGCTACTAATCTAGTCATAGAAGTGTCCATTGACTGTGAGTGGGACGTGATCAATGTCTTTCTTTATTAAGCCATGGAGTCTGGATCAGTATTTCTCAAATTTGAGAAGTCACAGAGCCCCAAGAACGTATCTAAAGACTTGCAGACTCCAGTTTTGTTGTTTTTTTTTTTTTTTTTTGAGATAGAGTCTCGCCCTGTTGCCCAGGCTGGAGTGCAATGGTGTGATCTCAGCTCACTGCAACCTCTGCCTCCTGGGTTCAGGTGATTCTCCTGCCTCAGCCTCCCTAGTAGCCAGGATTACAGGTGCATGCCACCACACCTGGCTAATTTTTGGTATCTTTAGTAGAGACAGGGTTTCACCATGTTGGCCAGGCTGGTCTTGAACTCCTGACCTCATGATCCGCCCACCTCGGCCTCCCAAAGTGCTAGGATTACAGGCCTGAGCCACGATGCCTGGCCTGAATTTTTGTTTTCTCACCTAGAAAAAAATCAGAAACTATCCCACCTGTTAGGGTAGTTCAGTCATCAAACTGCTACCAAGCCCTTATTCTTTATGTACTACACACTAGGCTTGTGCTGGGAGGAAACTGGTGTGGCCTCTTTTCTAAGGGAGCCCACAGTCCTGTGGGGGAGACTATTGTATGTACGTAGTGTTATGGAAAGAAACTTTGCATTCAAAGAACTTTGAAAACTACTGAGTGTGTGTGTATATATATATATATATATATTTCCCCCCCATGCCAATGGTTGGTCTGATTTCTGGATCTGGGTATTTCTCTGAGAAGATTAGGTTTTGCTCTGTCACCCAGACTGAAGTGCAGTGGTGTGATCTAGGCTCACTGCAGCTTCGACCTCCCCAGGCTCAGGTGATCCTCCAACCTCAGCCTCCCAGGTAGTTGGAAATACAGGCACACGCACGCACGTCACCACATCCAACTGATTTTTGTATTTTTTGTGGAGACAGGGTTTCATCATGTTGCCCAGGCTGGTTTCTAACTCCTGAGCTCAGGCAATCCGCCAGCCTAAGCCTCCCAAAGTGCTGGGATTACAGACATGAGCCCCCACGCCTAGTCCAAACTGCTTTTGTGGAATTAAACACTGGGCAGTTATTAAATATTATTTACCTGGGTATTGACTGAATTCACCGTCTCCCATGATGGTATTTTCATGTTGTGCCCACTAGGTGTCTCATTATTTTGCAAGGAAATGGAAAAGCACAATGTTTCTACCTGTGTTACCAGTCAGCTATAGCATAAACACGGGAATTACTTAGCTGAAATCTCAGCCCCATTCTAGCAATCATTGATTAAAATGCCAATGGTTACCTCCTATTTGAGAAGAAGGGAAGGTCTTTGTGGCTTCTTTCTCCTTCTTATAATTCACCTACCTAAAAGCTGTTCTCTTAAAGTCAGGACTAGGAAGACGAAGTAGGAATTCTTCCACAACATGAGTACTAAGACCTTAAGGGTAACAGCACTGCGTCCCCATTGGTGTCCTGGGTTAACGTTTACGCTGTGACCTGCACGGGAGCTGACATTCCCAAACCACACCACACTATTTGTGTGCCCAGCCAGCATGTGTTCTTGCCTATACATCAATCAAAAGAGTTGTTTTCACAACACAATCCGGGGGCTCATCTTGCACTTAGAATTTCAGGTTTGTAAATGACATACAATTGCTTACCTCAATATTTTCACCTGTGTTATGAGTGGCTTTTCTCTAGATGGCCTACACAGAACCTTCTGTATATGAGTGACACCAGAGAGGAAGGCACTAAATAACAAACAGGAAACTGAATGCCTTCAAAAATCTGTCGTAACCTCAAGATCCTACCTCATCAGGCTTTCATACTCTACTAGAGGGAGTGTAAACTGATATGACCTTTCCACAGTATGATCTGGCAGTATCTACCAAGAACGTATTTTATCATGTATTTTAAAAGTTTATGGCTCACGCCTGTAATCCCAACACTTTTGGAGGCCGAGGCAGGTGGATCACCTGAGGTCAGGAGTTTGAGACCAGCCTGGCCAACTTGGTGAAATCCCATCTCTAAAAAAAAAAAAAAAAAAGTGTATATTCTTTAACCCCGTGTCTGTCAGGATCCCAGAAGAAAAAGGATTTGAGGCCAGGCGCAGTGGCTCACACCTGTAATCCCAGCACTTTGGGAGGCCCAAGGCGGGCAGATCACCTGAGGTTGGGAGTTCGAGACGAGCCTGACCAACATGGTGAAACCATCTCAATAAAAAAAAAGAAAAGAAAAAGGATTTCAGCGCGCACCAGCGGAGGTCACACCTATAACCCCAGCACTCTCGGAGGCCGAGATGAATAGATTGCTTGAGCCCAGGAGTTCAGGACCAGCTTGCGCAACATGGTGTATTAGTCCGTTCTCATATTGCTATAAAGAACTGCCCAAGACTGGGTATTTTATAAAGGAAAGAGGTTTAATTGATTCACACATCAGCGAAGCTGGGTATGCCTCAGGAAACTTACAATCATGGCAGAAGGCAAAGGGTAAGCAAGGTACCTTCTTCAAATGGCAGTAGGAAGAAGTGCTGAGTGAGGGGGAAAGAGCCCCTATAAAATCACCAGATCTTGCTGGGCGTGGTGGCTCATGCCTGTAATCTCAGCACTTTGGGAGGCCGAGGCGGGTGGATCACTTGAGGCCAGTAGTTCAAGACCAGCCTGGCCAACACGGTGAAACCCTGTGTCTACTAAAAAAAAAAAAAAAAAAAAACCTAGAAAAAATAGCCAGGTGTGGTGGTCCAGGCCTGTAATCCCAGCTATGTGGGAGACTGAGGCAAGAGAATGTTTGAACCCAGGAGGCAGAGGTTGCAGTGAACTAAGATCGTACCACTGCACTTCAGCCTGGGCAACAGAGACTCTGTCTCAAAAAAAAAAAAAACCGGTCGGGCGTGGTGGCTCACGCCTGTAATCCAAGCACTTTGGAGGCCAAGGCGGGCGGATCACCTGAGGTTGGGAGTTCAAGACCAGCCCGACCAACATGGTGAAACCCCATCTTTATTTAAAAAAAAAAAAAAAACAAACCACCAGATCTCGTGAGAACTCACTCACTCTTACAAGAACAGCATGTGGAAATCTGCCCCCATGATTCAGTTACCTCCACCTGGTCTCTCCCTTGACACATGGGGACTATGGAGATTACAATTCAAGATGAGATTTGGGTAGGGACACGAAGCCCAACCATACACATGGGAAACCCCATCTCTACTAAAAATACGAAAATTAGCCGGGCATGGTGATACACACGTGTCGTCTCAGCTGCTCAAGAGGCTGAGGTGGAAGGATCACTTTCACCCAGGATACAGAGGTTGCAGTAAGCCTGTCAAAAAAAAAAAAGAAAAAGAAATGAAAAGCGAGAAAAAGAAAAGAAAAGAAAAAGTAAAAAATTGCCGGGCACGGTGGCTGACACGTGGGAGTAATCCCAGCACTTTGTGAGACCGAGGTGGATCACCTGAGGTCAGGAGTTCAACACCAGCCTGGCCATCATGGTGAAACTCCATCTTTAAAAAAAAAAAAAGTAAAAAAGAAAAGAAATAAAAAGGGTTTGAGTCAGGATGGTTCCGATGGAGAGACTTTTTTTTTTTGAGACAGTGTTTCACTCTGTTACCCAGGCTAGAGTGGAGTGGCACAACCTAGGCTCACTGCAACCTCCGCCTCCTGGGTTCAAGCGATCCTCCTGCCTCACCTTCCTGAGTAGCTGGGATTACAGGCACCCGCCACCATGCCAGGGATAATTTTTGTATTTTTAGCAGAGGGGGAGGTTTCACCATGTTGGTCAGGCTGGTCTCGAACTCCTGACTTCAAGTTATCTGCCTGCCTTGGTCTCCCAAAGTGCTGGGATTACAGGTATGAGCCACTGTGCCTAGCAATGAAGAGAATTTAATGAGCCTGGCGAGGTGGCTCACACCTGTAATCCTAGCATTTTGGGAGACCGGGGTGGGTGGATCACCTGAGATCAGGAGTTCAAAACCAGCCTGGCCATCATGGTGAAACCCCATCTTTAAAAAAAAAGAGAGAGACTTTAATGAAAGAACGACTTACAGACAGGTAGGCTGGGCTAAGGGGTAAACAGGGGTGTTCAGGCACCCAGAGGAAAGCAGCAGTGGAAAGCAGTTACCATTCCTAGGGATAAAGGAACAGAGAGAGGAAATAATCTCACAGAATCCAGTAAGAGCAAGGAATGGAGGGACCCCCAAGAAAGGAGGCCAGGTTGGGGGTGGGGAGGGGTAAGCAGCTAGCTGGCTCAAAGCAGGAAGAGGGTAAGGAGGAAATACCCTGACTTCTGTCTCTTCTAGCATATGTGATCTCTGACTAGTGCCATCCCTGACTAAATCCCAAGCAAGCCAAGGGTCAAGGAATGCTGCAGATGCAATTCTTCGGAATGAAGAAAGGCAGAGAATGTGGTAGGGGTGGGGGCAGAAGTGAAAAATCACCTACACAATCCTATAGTTCCATTCCTTGGAATATATCCTAGGGGCATAATCAAAGATGGAAGCAAAGAATTATACACAAGAATGTTCTTCATAGAGTTAAGTATAATAGTAAAAAGAAAATAAAGGAAAGAAAGAAAGAAAGAAAATAAGCTTAATTTCCTATAATAAAGGGATAAATTATAGTATATCCATACTTTGGAATATCATCATGCCACAATAAACATTTTTAAAGAATCTGTGATTATATACAGAAATGCTTACAATCAAATGTTAATTGAAAACACAAAGACACAAAACTCTATGCACAGTGTTAACCCAATTCCTTGAACACCTGTATGCAGAAAGAAAAACATCTAAAAAATGTGAACAGTATTTACTTGTGATGAAGGGATTGCTTTTTTTTCCTTAGTAGCTTTCAATGTTTTTCCTTTTTTTTCACATTAAGCATGTAATAGTTTTGTGATCAAGGAAAAAACGCCAGTGCCGAAAAGGAAAGCCTTCCTTACTGAAATGGACTCTGCTCAATTGAAAATATTAATAAAGGACACAACAATTGTTTAAGTGAATTAAAACCAGTGGCATGAAAGGTGAACTTCAGTCTGTCTCCATTGATATCTGGACAAAAAGTGATAGAAAAATCAGTCAGTTTCTACATGATATTAAATATCCAGATTTTTTAGCTTGGGCAACATGGCAAAACTCCGTCTCTACAAAAAATAGAAAAATTAGCCTGACATGGTGGTACATGCCTATAGTCCCAGCTACCAGGGAGACTGAGGTGGGAGGATCACCTGAGCCTGGGGAGGCTGAGGCTGTAGTGAGCTGAGATTGAGCCACTGCACTCCAACCTGGGCAACAAAGTGAGATCCTATCTTAAAAACATACACACACACACACACACACACACACACACATACATATATACACATACATACATATATACACTCACAGATATTTTAGATGATTTTGATTCTTGACTACATTTTTTCCTCTTCACTTTAGTGACAGGTATGAGGTCAATTCAACTTTAACTGGACTCACTCATCTTACAACTCTGAAAAACAAAAAAAAATTTTTTTTTTCCCACAACTGTGGCGTCAGGCATGGTGGTTCACACCTGTTATCCCAGCACTCTGGGAGGCCAGCGCATGTGGATTGTTTGAGTCCAGGAGTTTGAGACCAGCTAAGCCAACATAGTAAAGTCAGTCTCTACTAAAAAACACAAAAATCAGCTGGGCACGGTGGTGCACACTGGTAATTCCAGCTACTTGGGAGGCCGAGGCACGAGAATTGTTTGAACCTGGGAGGCCATGCAGTGAGCTGTTGGCTGCAATGGGTGGAGACTGCACAACTGCACTCCAGCCTGGCTGACCCCCCACCTCCAAAATATTTTTTTTACTTGGTACTGTCCATTAGCCCTCTATAAAGCTTAATCAATTTACACCTCCAATAAAAAGATGAAAAGATGCCAAGCTTCACTTGTAATCAGGAAAACGAACTACTTACAGACAGGTAGGCTGGGCTAAGGGATAAACAGGAATGTTCAGGCATCCAGAGAAAAGCAGCAGTGGGAAGCAGTTACGATTCCTAGGGATAAAGGAATTATCCAAATTAAAATAACAATAGGACACCATTTTGTTCCCATTTGGGTTCACAAATGTAAAAAAACTGATAATGCAAAGTATGGAGGGAGATAGAGACATTTGTCCTTGTATAAAGGTTCTTTTTAGGCTGCAGCGGGGTGGCTCACGCCTGTAATCCCAGCACTTAGGGAGGCCGAGGCGGGTGGATCACAAGGTCAAGAGATTGAGACCATCCTGGTCAACATGGTGAAACCCTGTCTCTATAAAAAAATTTAAAAAACAGTTGGCTGGGCTTGGTGGCTCACGCCTGTAATCCAAGCATTTTGGAGGCCAAGGCAGGCGGATCACCTGAGGTCGGGAGTTCAAGACCAGCCTGACCAACATGGTGAAACCCTGTCTTTATTAAAAAAAAAAAAAAAAAAAAAGTTACACCAATAACAGACTTAAAGAGAGCCAAATCAAGAACCAACTTCCATTCACAATTGCTACAAAGAGAATCAAATACTCAGGAATACAACTAACAAGGAACGTAAAGGACCTCTTCAATGAGAAGTACAAACCGCTGTTCAATGAAATAAGAGAGGACACAAACAGATGGAGAAACATTCTATGTTCATGGCTAGGAAGAATCAATATCGTGAAAATGGCCATACTGCCCAAAGTAATTTACAGATTCAACACTATCCCTATTAAGCTACCAATGACCTTCTTCGCAGAACTGGAAAAAACCACCTTAAACTTCATATGGAACCAAAAA
>PVKV010017858.1:17694-46532 GCA_004027835.1 Alouatta palliata
GACTTCAAACTATACTACAAAGCTACAGTAATCAAAACAGCATGGTACTGGTACCAAAACAGAGATATAGACCAATGGAACAGAACAGAGGCCTCCGAGGCAACACAACACATCTACAACCATCCGATCTTTGACAAACCTGACAAAAACAAGCAGTGGGGAAAGGAGTCCCTGTTTAATAAATGGTGTTGGGAAAACTAGCTAGCCATGTGCAGAAAGCAGAAACTGGACCCCCTCCTGACACCTTACACCAAAATTAACTCCAGATGGATTAAGGACTTAAACATAAGACCTAACACCATAAAAACCCTAGAAGAAAATCTTTTGATTTCTTTATTCTTTTTATTGAGGTGGTCTTGGAAATAGATGCTTGGTGCCGCAATATACACAACTTTTAAAAAATAAATTCTGTCATTTCCAACAACATGGGTGAACCTGAAAAACATTATGGTATGTGAAATAAACCAGGTGCAGAAAGACAAATCCTGCGTGAGTTTACTCAAAATGTTGAACTCATAAAAGCAGAAAATAGAATATGGTGACCAGAGACTAGGTGGGCAGAGAATAGGGAAAGAGGAGATGCTGGTCAAAAGGCACAATGTCCACTAGATAGAAAATACATTTCAGAGCACAGTATGGTTACCATAATTAATAATGTATTTTATATTTCAACATTGTGATAAGTAGATTTCTACCATTCTCACTACAAAAATATAATATGTAGGTGAGGTGTTGGATATGTTAATTAGCTTGATTTGCTCTTGCTGCAATGTATATGTAATCAATATATCATAATTATGTACATCTATCATTTTTCAATTAAAATAATGTATTTAAATACTTTTAAAGATCAAGCAAAGAAACAAAACCAAATAAACAAAGAGAATTCAATATCATATCAGTTGACAGCATGACATTAAAGGGATGAAAACAAAACTCCAATAGATGTATTTAAAATTGTGTATCATGTCCTTCATTAAATTCTTTCCCCATTGATGTAGAATATGCTCATGTTTGCTTGTAATTATAACACAAAGTCAATCGAAACATTTCCATCCAAGTTGAATACACAGAAAACATGTATGTAGGTGCTCACCTAACTTGTAAAACAGATTGAGAAATCAATAAGGAACAACATGAGGAGAACATTTATATACTTCTGTTGTGAATTTCAACAAGAACTCACAGACTCTCACAGGCTTATAATATAATCTAGGTATTGATTAAAATTAAAATTAAATCTAATATTTCTTACTATATCATAAGTAACCTGGTTAGTTCTTCAACATGCTTAAATTTTTCAGAGTATAATCTTTTATTTTCTTTTTACATAATATTGTTTGCTCCATCTGGGGACTGAAATGTGATATATAATAAAGCAATAAGTACAAAAATGGTGAGTCTTTAGTATGGGGTATGCTAGTATTAGTATTTTTTAATGCTTTCTTAGAGTCTTATTAATTGTATTGCTTTTCTTGCAGAACTTGTTTAAAGTACTCTGTAGACTCCTCTGAATTAGAAAGCATATTAGAAACATGTATTGAAATGAGATAAAGATCAATAAATAATTTCCATTTAATGACTAACAAAGGTAATTTGGAGAATGTGGTTTTGAACAGGATAACTAATCCCTCCATCACATCGTAAGTTGAACTTATCACTGATCTTCCCAAGGTAATAAAGTCTGACTCTACCTACAGGATCTGTTCTAGTAAGCACAAAAATAGTAATAATATCAATAAAACCTTCAAAAGCATTGATTTTGTTATTTAGGTAGACATTTGAAACAGGCTGAAAGAATTAATCACATATGTTCAGGTCCTTTTTTTCAAATTCATCAGTTACATAACACGTAATTACTCCTCACATAAGAAGGAAACAAATAAAAACATGAATGTTACCTATATTCAAAAGGATGAAATTGTTATTTATAGGCCATCAGTAACATAGTAAAAGTAGAAACATGCTGTAGTTTCATTTTCTTTGTATTAACATTTTGCCCCATATTAAGGACTCACCATTTTTATACTTATCACTTTATTATGTATAGCATTTTCAGCCCCCATAAAGAGAAAACAATATTATGGAAAAAGAAAAAAATATACACTCTGAATAACTAAGCAAGTGGTGAAAAATAAACACTTTCTCAAAAAGCCAATGACTTATTTGAAACTTATGGTTACTTAAATAAAAATATAAAACCCCAAGAAAAACATATATACTTCACTAGATCATGACCTGTTGCAAGGATGGTATATCGGTGTTATCAGTATTTAACTTTACATCTGTCAAATTAGTAAGTTTTGAACATATGCTGCAATCCAACATTCTTCATTTGTTTTAATTAATTTTTATGTTATTTCCAAAAGAAGCTGTAAAGATATGCAAAGTTGTATTAAAGCAAATATTTATTTTATTATGATAAAATTGACTTCTATCTTATAGGTATATACAGATATTTTTAAGAATAAAGACATAAAATTATCTTTTATAAATGATTAGTGTATTTAAGTTTCAATGGCTAAAACAGTACCTTATCTTACCATTTCTTCATTCATTTATTCAAAATAAAATGCATGTGTGTGTTGTGCAAAACTAGAATTATACATTATGGTTACAACAAAATTAACAAGAACTTTTTCTTCCTGCATTGGAGATGATTTCTTAGTGAGTGCAATAGTTATGTTAAAAATAATGTAATGGATACTAATCAGAGATACACTAGAGATGGGCAACACCTAAGAAAATACAAAAGTCCATAGCTAAGATATCTTAGGAATGCTATATAATACATCCCAGAAGATGATATTTTAAGTGTATATTAAAAATAAGTGAATACACATGATTTTCCTTAAAAAAGTAACCTACTGAGGAAAGTATTTTCAAACAATATAGCCAGAATGTATGTATAGTATTAAGGAAAAACATGAAACTGGATCCCTACCTCATTCTAAACATAAAAATTAGTTCAAGATGGATCATAAACATCAAACTAAAACTATAAAGATATTTTAAAAATCATAGGAAAATATGTTGTAACTTGGGAGAAGGTAATATTTTCTTAGGACACAGAAAACAATTTTAAAAAATTAGCCAAATCAGTTTTCATTAAAACTAAATGTATTTGTACATCAGAAAACACCATTAAAAGACTTTAAAACACTGAAAGAAAGCATTTACAGAATATGCATCTGACAAAGAATTACATAAAGGCTGTATAACGTACTTCTGCAACTGAATTTAAAAGAAATAAAAAGAGCAGAAGTTTTAAACAGATGTTTCACAGAGTAAAATATGTGAACATCCAATAAACATGTTAAAATAAACAAATGTATTAATAATTAGAGAAATGCATATTAGAAAACCGCAATGAGATACCCTCAACAGGATAAATTTTTAAAAACTGGTAATGCAAAATATTTGCAAAACTAGAAGGATGTAAAGCAACTATAACTTTGATAATTTCATCAGGAGACTGTAAAATGGGACAAACTTAGGAAAAGATGTAGCCTAATAAACTAAATATATACCTACTCTATGACCTAGAGTATTTAGGTCATAGAGTGACCTAAATGCTATCTATCATACCTGTGTATTTACTCAAGAAAAAATGAAATCTCCCTAAAAATATTTACACATGAGTTTTCATAGGACATGTATTCATAATATGCAAAACCAAATTCAGGACAAGTGTAATTGATAAATTGGATAATTGATAAACTGTGTCATATACATAAAATGATATATCACTCAGAGATGAAAAGAAATAAATTTCTTATATACACAGTAACTTAGATGAATTTCAAAGTCATTATGCTAAGTAAAAGAAGTCTAACAGAAAAGAGTACATGCTGTGTTATATTTATATGAAGGTGTAGCACAAGCAAAACTAATGTATGGTAGAAAAAATTACAAAGGAATGTTTGCTTCCAGGGTAAGGAGATGGAACTGACCAGAAAGATCTAGAAAAAACATTCTAGAGCATTGGTAATATTTCATATTTTAATAGCATTTTAAAATGCATTTAAATCAATATTTTAATATGCATTTTATTGTATATAAATTTTACCTCAAAAGGACTAAACAAAGAGTGGTAACACAAATTAATTACATTCATACTGATATATTCAGCAGAAACTATCCCAATGCCTGTAATTTATTGGCAATGCATCAAAAATAATACGGATTTGGGGATAAATGGCAGGTGTGGATACACGGATGGATTTGAAAAATTAATAGCAGGATTTAGGTGTTGGTTGTGTTAAGTATGCACTATAAAATACTTTCAACCTTTCCTTGTGTTTGATAATGTTTACAATAAGATGTCAGAAAAAAAATTAAAATCAAAGCACAAAACTAATGAATTTCATTCAGAAAGGATAGTATCCCCAAAAAAGGAACTGATAAATAGTAGCAAGTATATTTGAGAAGAAATATTCTGTTCTTGTAGTATTTCTTTTAAACTAAATTACTGGAGTCTAACTACTAAACACTGTTGCTTGTCTCTATATAAAAAATGTGTTTAATCTTTAATTTGTTGTTAGGACATATGCAAAGATGAAATTAGTTAAGGTGTGGCTAGTACTCTAAATATCTTACAGATGTATGTTGGAGAAAGATGTGTAAACTATTTGTATAAAATAGAATTAGTGTTATAACAAAGAATTTGCCTGTTCTGTTAACACAGAACATGGATTTTTCAGTAGGTCTGGGTAGTCAGAGAAGTATTCTCAGAGATAGGAGTCTTGTGGTACATATTGGACATTAAATAGAAGTTAACCATTTTGATAAAGGCATAACACTTTTCTAGAAGCTTTTCTAAAACAAAATATATGAAGGTACTAAGGCATGAAATAACTATGCTTTCTGATAATTGAAAATACTTCAGAATTAATATAGCAAATTTGGAAACAGAGGTGGAAGAAAATTCATTCCTGACTGCTAAGCCAAAAGATTTGAAAGGATCCTGAAAGTTATGGGAAAATAACAAATTATTTCCTTCATTGAGTTATTCTGTCCCTGTGTTTACTAGTTATTAATTGCTGTCTAAACTACCACGACAAACTTAACAACTTAAAATAAAGCACATTTACTATCACATAGTTTCTGTGGGTCAGGAATCCTCAGATTTCTTACATGGGTAGGTGCCCTGCTTCTGGGTCTCTCATCAGGTATAATCATTGTTTTGGTCAAGGTTAGAGTTTCAGGCAGGCTCAGCTGAGAAACTGATTACTGTGATATACCTGTGTAAATCAAGGTAGTCCTTCTGTAGTCATACCTGTATAAATCAAGGTTGTCCACTTATTTTAAAGACCATAATTAAATCACATTTGTAAAGTCCCTTTTGCCATGCAAAGTAACGTATTAACAGGCTCCTGAATTAGGGCATGCCTATTTTTCTATGAGTCATTTTTCAGCCTACCATACCATCTAAGAGAGAGAAAAGGCTTGAGGAAGATTTGTCCCTGATAGAATTAAAGTTGCATTATAAATAAATGCCATAAATACTGTTTTGGCAGTGTACATCTATATATAATAGTTTTATGAAAAATTAATTTGTATTAACATTCATTATTTTTTAAGATATGTTAATGGGAGAAGAGAATTCAGTGATGAGTATTCTGAGGAACTTAGTTTGGCAAGGTATAAAGCTTCGAGAATTATAAAATCAAAGGGGATGTGCAAACATGCCAGTTAACAGAAGATCTGTGGTAGATATATTAGTAATCGAGCCTGCAGAGAACAAAAAGCAAAGTAAAACAAAATAAGGGCTAGAGGAAGATATTTAAAAAAGGAGTATGGAGCAAGTCTTCGACATTGTAGGAAAATGAAAGTTTCAGGGAGCAACAAATTGGTCACAAGAATAGTAAAGTAGAGAAATGAGCTAGGAGTAAGTTGAGAACTGACCCTATTATTCCCGAGAGTCTTTAAATGGTACTTCAATATGCAGAGGGCTAGTCAAACAGCAAATAAGGAAATCTGAGCTCAACTTCCCCATTATTTTATAATATTGAGGAGCATACTCTCATTGGTGTCATCCAACAAGCCAAATATGTTACTAGGAATAATTAATGTATTCATTTAAATCATCTTAGAGATCTGTATGCTAAATACATTAATTTTTCAAGTAGTACATATTTGAATATGAGAAATTTGTTTATTGTGGTATTTAATATTTAAAATTTTGATCTTAGAATGAAGAGAAGTTCTGACACTCAGTTAACATCTGGATGTATACATATTCCATAACTTCTCGCTTTATGAGGAAAGACCTAATTTAGTTTCCTAAATTCCTAAAATAGCACCAGCAGTGGTATAGAGAGAAACTCACTTCTACATTCATGGCTAGTTTAGACCATCAGATGGTAATAGTCAGTAGCCCATGACAGAAAGAATATTTCCCCTTTCCCTTTTCCAAAACAGCAGTAAAAATTAATGAGTTCTCACTATTCTTGTTCCCTGACATTGGCTAATTATTAGCTCTGCAGGAATAATTAAATTTTAATTTTAATGTCATTGTAAAAGACCAGGAACTGTCTCAGAATGATAAGATGTCATAAAGGTTTAAGTTGTTTTTGTAAGTTGGCCACATGTTCAAATGTTAAAAATTTACACAATCTCTCCAGCTTTACATGTGCCCATCCCTTATGCTGATATATTGTACAATAGTCACTATGTTAATATGATTTGAAATGGTACCTCTTTAAGATGTCTGCTGAACACACAGTTTAAACTGTAAATGTTACTGAAATCTTTCAAACATATTTTCTATTTTTTGTATTATTCTATGTGATACTTAATGAAAAGTACCACCAAGTGATTAAAATTTCTTGAAAGGAAATAGCCTAAAATTGGAATAATTTAAATATAAAAATATACTGTAAACTCTGGGTTGTAATTAACCTCAACATATAAAATGACAGCGGATAAAGCACATCATCAATTAACCACACGCCTCATAATAAACTTTTGACTAAATACTTTGTGAATTTATTTAACCTAATGGTCTCCATTAAAAAAAAAAAAAAAGATGGTTAGTTGGATAGTTAGGGAAGGTTTTAAGTAACTATTTTTACGAAAACAATCAGCTTACAAAACCACTCGTGTTATCTTAAGTCAAATGTGTGTGTTTTTATTAAAGATTTCCCACATTTAATTGAGCACAAGAAAGAGATTACAGCCACAGATACCATTTTTATAAATGTATTCATCTAGATATGAGAAGATATAATTGCAAATACGTTCCAGTTCAAAGATAGACACTTTTCTTATGAGATGTTGTTTTAATATTTAGTATGTTGAAAAATTTATTATATGTAAACTATTCATAGAAGATTCATGAGACAATACAAAATAAAACAGAAGACAAATCCCCTGCTCTCATGTAGCTTATAATTTTGATGGGGTTTTACTTCATAGATATAGAGAAAGTTATTTAGCTGCATTTGTTTCAGAAACAGGCCCTCTGCAAAAGAAATTGTCATTTTACAAAAAGTAAACTACATCAAGAAATACTGAGTAAAGTTTGATGATGAGGATGAGGAAAATCTCCTGGGATTAAGGGAATGTTAATAAAAGGATAAAGTTTTTATGTTAGGTTCAAACATTAATTATTTAATTCAGCAAATATTTATTGAGTCTCCCACCTATCAGGAAATTTTCTTCACACTGGAGATGTAACAATGAACAAGGCAGACACAGAATGCTCCTATTGAATTTAGAGTACTAAACTCTTGTAAATGCAGTGATAAGAAAAGTAAAATACGCTATTAAAATCACCTAAGCAGGGAAATTTCCCAAGCCAGGCAGTAACAAAAACTTTTAAGAAATAGTTATAGTAATATAAAACCATTAATAATGGTAATAACATCATTTAAGCACATGCTCTGTATGAGATAGTTTTGTATATACTTTGAAAATATCAAGCTATTTAAACCTCCTAACATTTTAAGGCAGCTAAGATCATGTTCTTTGCAGGGACATGGTTGGAGCTGGAGGCCATTATCCTTAACAAATTCACACAGGAACAGAAAACCAAATACTGCATGTTTTCACTTATAAGTGAGGGCTAAATGATGAGAACACATGGACACAGAGAGGGGAACAAGACACACTGGGGAATTTGGGACAATAGAAGTTGGGAAGAGGGGGAGGGTAAGGAAAAATAACTAGTGGGTAATAATCTTAATACTTGGGTGATGAAATAATCTGTAATCTGCACAACAAACCTCCATGACACAAGTTTAACTATGTAACAAACCTGCATATATATACCCCTGAAATTAAAATAAAAGTTGAAAAAAAAAGGCAGGTAAGACGGGGATTGGTAGCATCATAAATTTACTGATAAGGAGACCAAGGAATACTGAGGTTAAGTCAATTGCTGAAGATTCTGTGTCAAGTATCAAAGCTATGTCTCAAGTCCAAGCTCTCTTTCTCTAAAGCCCGTGTTCTTAGGCTTCTGATTCAGTGAGCATTTTCTCCAATCAGAGGGATGTCATTTGTGAACTGATTGAAATAGGAGAGAAACATGTTAGTCGATGCAATAGTTTACAGATTTTAGTGTATATCTGAAGTTCATTTCCACAGATTTTTTGCTCCTTTCACTATTTGTACATGTCTGTGATTATCACATATTATAATCATGTCATAATTGTTCTATTGTTATGCATTAAAATTATCTCTATAAAACTTAATTTAAAAAAATTAAAGATATTTATTCCATAGATATACCTTAGTTTTAATAACCATTTTACTGTAATGTGGCAATAAAAATGATTCTAAATCTCTACTTCATATTATTTTAGATTTAATATCTTTTTTTTAATGCTGTTCCAAATTCTGGGTTATTTCCTGAATAACCTGAATTCCGAGTTATTTCCTAAACCTAGGTTTAAATAAAAAGTATTGTGTCACGTTTGTCTCATTTTTTTTTGAAAAGGGCTTGTAATAATTTGTACTCTCTTTCACATGGTAGCACAAGGTCCATTTCTTTGAATATTTTATTTTTAATATCATAATTTTTCAATGTTTGTTATTCTAATAGGCAAAATGTTATTTGTTTATAACATTAATATATTTATACATTGTTTTATTTATGTTACTTTGGTGAGCTGGAACAGGTTTCCAAGTTTCTGTTTGCTATTTTTTCAATCTGTATTCTTTTTCTGTAAACTGTCAACATTTTTGCCCCATTTTTTAAATTGATATTTTGATTTTTTTTCACAATTACTGAGTATTTACTCTGCATTGGTCTTTGTTAATACATAATCATTTTCTCTAACTGTGGAGGGGAAGTCAACAGGTACTTAGAGCAATCACAGAGTACTGTGATTGAGTGCTGAGTATGGTAAGAGCAAGGAGAGAGACAAATATCTCATTTCTCAGAGGCCCAGATAAAGTGATTTCAAAACTGCTTGGTGAAGGGATGGGACTTAGTGGTGAGGTACGAATGTTTTTGCACTCAATTTAGAAAGTAAGGTGTGCAGCTCCAGAGGATCAGGAACATGGTGCTCCCAAGAAATCATGCATGGCTAAAGCAGAGCATGAGGAGAGGATGTGAAGAAGGATGACAAGAGAGCAGGGACCATAAGATGAAGTCTGTGCACATTAGACTGAAGCATACTCAGGCATGCCTTGGCTGCTTTCATCATGTTTATATTTTAAATGTTATAATCACTTCATGTAATATCCCAATATGTTTGCTTCTGTTTACAATGTGTTAAACACGTATTTTTTGTCAGAAAATCTGTCCACATTTTCTCTATCATTTCTTTCATGTTTCTAAGTTGTTTTAACATAATTTTAAAAGGTAAATGATAAGACCATCCTTCACTGATTACACTTATTTATTTGTGAATTAACTCATCATATTTCAAAAGAAATGTGTTTATAGGGAAGACTACATATTTGATGGAATAAAATAGCAATGATTGTATTTATTTTAGTAGTTATGTATGACCATATCTAGAATGGTAATTTCAAGAAATAGCCATTGTTCCCAGAAGTATCTTATGAATATTTTATAAGCTATTGGAAATGTAATTCTATAAGACTTCACAGGTGGTTTGGAAGCCTCTACAAATGGATAGGCCTTCATAGTAGAATTACAGCCAGTTGCTGATACAGCCAGTCTCTTCGCAAGCCGAACCAGCTGCTTTATGTGGGAGTTTAGAGGGTTTCCACAGAATAGGGTCATTTAAAGCTTTAATGCTACCACCAATTCTCATTATAATAAATACATTTCTTGGTACAACACTTTCATCTAGATTCAAGTTGTCTTTGACACAAAGCACAGAATATAATTGATAGGTCCACTTGAGACAATCATTCACTTATATTACAGTTAGAGATTATTATAATACCAAAAATTTTCAAAAAATATGTCGATGTGCCTAACCCCCAATATTGAGAAATGCAAAAAATAGCAGAAGTGCTTATATTTAAAATGAAAATAATTTATTCTAGGATAACCCTGTATGTTCAATCATGATGCTCAGGAACATAGATTTCTTTTACTGTTTTTTTTTTTTTTTTTTTGACTTCTTAGTAGCATTTTCTGGCACTAAATTAGAAAAGTAGAGGATTTTATTATTGGTGATTTGTTTTCAAGACTTTAAATTCTTGTTTTCAAGACTTTAAAAGACAAGGGAAATTAGATGGAAAGAAACATTTATTAATTGTCAATACCTATAATGATAATAATTTGTGTTTCCTGATTATTACTATGTTTTGGATACTATGTTAAACATTTTACTTATATTAACTCAGTTAATGTTATCACTCCAGAAAGTACATACCATTATTATCCTCACTATACATGTAAGGAAACTGAGGCAGAGGCATATTTTGCAACTGTTGCAAAGCTACGAAAAGTCTACGTCAGAATGAGGACTCAAATGTAGGTACTGTCTCTTACCTGTTATAATATGACAGAAACCACTTACTAGGTATGTTACACACAGGAAGTTATTTACTTCTTACAAAAGTATTGTGAAATAATTGTTTTTATACTTATGTAACAAACAGGGCAACTGAGACTTCAGAAAATGTAATAACGCTGTAAATTGAACACAGTGGATTGCAGAGCAAGCACCCATCTCTCCTGACCATAATGGCCCCTATTATTACCCCGTGCTACACTCCCATAAAGAGAATTGTTCACTCTAAAAACTATAGTAATTGTGATAACTTAAAAAAGAAAAAAATATTGAAAAGATTTTTGAAGTCATTAAATCTTAATTTTACCTACTTCTTTTGTTATTGACCTCATAAAATTTTCACTAGAACAATAATCAAGTTTATCTTTGTGCCTTAGCTCTTTTTCATTTTTAAGAAAATTATCAGACAGATGTGATAATTATTAGGGACATATTGCCACAAAAAAAGAAGCAAGAGAACAAAGGGCTTGAATAATTCATAAATGATAATTAAATACAAACTGATAAAAATTTGCCCTTCTAAAAACTGTGACCAGCTTGAAATCAATATGAATTTTATCCTGTTAAATATATACTGAGTTAGAAAGGCACCCACAATTATATAAGTACCGGGGTTTGAAGGGCATTTTTACCTCTAGATAATATATTTACCATGTGATCTCTGATTTGAGAGACATAATCTAAATCATGAGTACTTGCTATTATTCCCCAAATTTTTGCCTACCACCCACACAGGATATAAAATTCACAACTTAGTTAATTTATCCTTGAGAAATGTAGCTGTATTATTTCACTGCTTGAATTTTATTGTCTGATAATTGATGGAGGTCACATTTCAACCTATACAAAGACAGTGCTATACACTGCTAAAGATTATGATGAGAGTTCAGAGCTAAAAGCTCTCACAGAGATTTCTTCCCCAAACCCTGTTTTTTAAAAAGTCTATCAAGTTATTTCTTCAATTTAAAAATAAATAGAATATTTACCACTAATGTGGCAATAACTTATAAAACATATTTAAAATCGTTGAATCCTTGGCTCTAATCAAATTTATCTTATCATGCCCATTATCAACACCACAGCCAACTTCTAAATGTGGTTAAGATTACCTACCAGCCTTAATGAACATTTAGATGTAAAAAGATTGGCAACAATAATAAATGAAAATAATCTCTGAAGCAAATAAAATATTGAATAAATAATTTTTTAAGATTATAAAGGTATAGAATCATACTTGTAAATATTTGACTATGTACTCTCAAGAAAATGTCCTCATTTTAAAATGTAAGAATGGTTAATTTATCACTCTTAAGAAATATAGCAATAGTTTATTGATATAATTATCCAATATCAATATCCAGCCAGAATTCAGATTTATCCACTTGTCTCATAAGTGTGTTTTTACTGTCGGTTTGCTGGAATCCCTATCAAACAATGCTCAAACATGCATGTCTCTTTTTCCCTTTTTAAATATATAGGTTCCCCCTACTATTTCTTTTTCATGGAAATATATTTAATAAGGAATTCAGGATCTCTGTTCTAAAGAACTCTCCACATGCTAGATTCGGTTAACTACTTCTCTGTGATGTGACTTAATGCCATCCTCTTCTCCCTGTATTCCTTTTAAATTTTTGGAGCAGGAGGCTTGGTGAGATCAGTTTTGATTTATTGGCACAGCTAATTTAATGGGCAATGATGTGTACTTCCTATTGCACTACATCAGGAGTCACAGAATGTCTCTGTCTCTTTGAATACTGTTAAGATTGACTACGGGTTTCAGGTGTTGCCATCCTAATTTATCCAATGGTTATAGCATGTCACTTCACTTGGTAAAGTTGACCTTAGACGGATACTGACAAGCTGCAGATGCCACTTAAATTGGTTGGCGATGGACCCAGAGGCTTCAGTCCTCACACATTATGCAATGAATGATGGCAAAATAAAGAGACTGCATTCTCAGATGTTTTACAATTCCAAGATTCTGTGATTTTCTCATTTCCTACATCCAGCCATCTTAAAAGTGATACTTTCCATGGTTGATTTGTTTTAGTCAGAGATAATATTGTTGCTAGTCTTCACCTTTCATGTCAAAATATTCATTAGGCCCAGAAAGTAAATAGTGCATAGATACCCATAAACGTATGTGATTTTTACTCAGTATTTTTTTGTATGGGGCATACACTTTGAAGCAAGCCTAGTGTTCTTGCATATGATTTTACTGTATTTTGGAATAATTGTTTTTCCATTGGAGTACTTCACTAAAGATTACATAGAAAAAACAAATCAGCATCCAACTTGCCCATTGTACACAAATTTTCAGGATTATATACTTCAAGTTAGTGAGATTTAACAAAACAGACATTTATTGAGCACCTTTTAACTGCCAAGATTTCTGTTCCACATAAGTATACACCATAAATTAATGGAAAACTCCTGCTATGAAAAAGTTCATATCTCTGTTCAATTGTGCGTTACTTTATTTTGTAGAACTCCCAATAATTTTCATGGCATTTATATCCTATATTTTAAGTACTTAATATACAAGCATACTGATCTTGGACAATACAATTTACCACTACAATCTCATTTTCAGAGTGCTGTAAAGAAATTGAAGGCTGAGGAAAGTAGTATATTAGCGTGTTCCAATGTGGTAAAATGAAAAATCATAGTCTGAATATATCTCAAAATCACAATATTTTTTTCCTTATGTGATATGTACTTATTAAAGTCTAACATATAAGTGTTTGGTAAAAATATTAAAATTCACCCTGAAAGCATAACAATTTATTATTATGCTTTATTATCCTAACAGGTAGTGCCATTTTCTTTTTCTTGGAGAAAATGGCTGAAAAATGTGGAAATAGGGATTAGGTTAATTGTGTTATCATTATTGAATCTGAAAAGAGATTAAATTTTGGAACAACATACATATGTTTTCTTCAGGAACTAATAGAATAAACTGAGAAAAGGAAATGTAATTGTTGACCCTGCTCATAATCTAAATTTTTATAGAGGCTGGCACCACTCTGAGCAAAATTATCGTAATTATGCATTAAGATGAGAAGCAAGATTTAAAAAAAAAAAACAGTGAATAATTAGCCTGAAAAGGAATACCTTTAATGTTAGCTATGCCTCTTTATAGTTTCAGGGGCTAGTAAATTATATTAAGCCACTTCAGGTGAGACTATTAAAATGTAAGACCCTGGGTCCTACTCTCAAGATTATGTAAAAGAAAAACATGATTCTAAAGTATTTTGTAATTTCACCTGCTGCTCATTCTGACCTTGACAACATTAACATTTCTTCCCAAATTGTGTAATGAATCAGATTTATTTAAAAGTTTATATACAAACTTTTACATGACTAATTTCAAATATGACTAACAATTCTCAAGAGAGTTAAAATTCTATTTGCCTCTTGGACAAAAGACCCTGATGGGCTAGTTTATTACTGAAGCATTAACTCAGTCATACTTCATCCTTCACCTGCCATATTTGCTTCCATAGATTTGTCAAAAAGAAGAAAAAAAATACGTACTTGAAATGTCTAAGACTATGTGACTCATGTAGCACACAGGACAATATTTATGACAGAATTAAGCAGCCAAACCTTGAGCTCAGGCAGAGTCAACAGCAGTCATGAAATCCACATTGCGCTACAAAAAAAAAAAAAAAAAAAAAAAAGTCTTTTTAGGGCAGGAAATTACTCCTCCTAACAAAACAAACAAACGAACCAAAAAAACAACAAACTTTAATTTTAACGTCGCAAGAGAGGACAATACAGAGTCTGTGGGCCAAAGAAAATACGCTACAGAGAAAAATCACTGTAGAATAACAAAAATCAAAGAAATGAACAGAGAAGGGAATGGGACAGGTGAAAAAGGGAGAGTGAGTAGGAGAGGAAGTGATATGAAGATAGAAAGAAAAATTACTTGCAATAAAAGTCTGATGCCTAGTCATATCAATCAATAAAATACAAAAATACATCTGTGTTTAAATACTTCTTATCAGTTACTAAGTAGTTGCTGCCACAAGTCACTTAGTGGGACCACATAGACTCAGATTGCCCTGGCTCCCTACCCCAGAGCCCCTCAGCTCAGCCATGATCTAACAATTAAAGGATGACATAAATAGTACCTGTATTGTTTCAGTTGTTAAATAATTACATATTCTGGTAATAAAAAATTAGCAGCAAAGATTCTGTAAATTTTCCTAGAGGAACAAAATATAATTAATGATTGTATGAACTCGTGTAAGAAAACATGAAGGTTCTAGAAAATTCATGGCTCATGACAAAAAAAGCATGAGTAAATTTGAGTTCGACTTATTGGGGAGGTCAGTCCTACCATGTGTTCAAAAGGAGAGAGAATCATCTACTGATAAACTCTGCTTTAATAGCTACCAAGAGATTACCTTAAAGATGAAGTCTCTGTCGCCCAGGCTGCAGTGCAGTGGTGCAATCATAGCTCACTGTATCCTCTAACTCCTGGGCTCAGCCCTCTAACAGCTGATATTACAAGCACATGCCACCACACCCTGTGGATAGTTTTTATTTCTTATTTTTATTTTTGGAGATGGGATCTCACTCCGTTGCCCAAATTGGTTCCAAACTCCTGGTCTCAAGCAATCCTCCAGCTTCAGCCTCCCATAACTGGTTTACAGACATGAGCCATCACAACCGGCTACTTAATGGTAAGTATTAAAGGGAGGAGTATTTCATCTATCTTATCTTTTCTAAATACTGAAATAAAATATATATGGCTTTCAGTGTTTATTTGATCATTTTAAATGATTTTTCTTCACTTACGCCTTGATATGCTGACACACGTAGAAGGCAAAATTAGGTAATGAACATTTCCTTGAATGTGGTCCAAATTGTGCATGTTCTTAATCTCTGCTTAGTATTTTTTGAAGAAAAAGGATAGTTTTAATAAAACACCTGATTAAATTCAACAGACATTTATTTAATGCCTATGTACTACGCATTAAATAAAAGAGACTGCAGCAGTCTCTGTCCACAAAGAGTTCCAGTGCAAGAATGGAATAGTCAAGTAAAATACCGTCAGCCTGGATGATGAAGATAAATACTTGTTTCAAAAAGTTGCTGAAACACAATTAGGAAGAGGGAAATAGAAGCAGAATTAAGGAACTTCTAAGAGCAGGTGAAATTTTAACTGAACAGAGCTCTTGTAGAGTCAGCCAGACATACAGGTCTCTCCCAGTTTAATGATGTTCTCCTTAAGAAAAACAATCATCCCCACTCAGGTTTCTCTGTGGTGGGATTTTTAGCTGGAGGAATACTCCTTGCAGGCACCCTTTTCAGGCTCTTCACTAGTATTTTCCCATGATAGAAGAAATGAGTTATCTGACTCATGAGTTTGGAAGAACACTCCTCTTTGGAGCAAGTCTGCCTTACAAACAGATGGGTGCTGGCCTGCTTTCTCAGCCTGTGGTGAGCTTACTGATGATGCTCTGGTGGAGTAGCCTGCAGTTTTCCCGTTTTCCTAAAGACTGGGTAAACAAGTTGGGCCAATTTTAGGAGAGGTTCTCAAGTCCATTTGGCTGCATATCTAAGCCATGTCCTTTACCCTTTTGATCTATTTTTTTTGTCAGCACTAAAGCTGACAATTTGGTCTCCATCTGTCTGACTTCTGTGTTTATTTCTCAATTTATTCCAAGCATGGACAGTAAAGAGGGCTGTTAGTTATGGATTCATTAAAACTTCAACTATCTGTTCCAGTATATTCTCTTAGGTGGTTGTTTAAATACATAGAGTTTAATTGTGGTGATTAGTTCAGAATTCTAGAACCTAGATTAAATTCAACCCAGGATGTGATAGTATCACTTGTCCAGAATCAGGGCCAGGAACTACACATGTTATAGTAGATGTAATGTTTTAATGAATACATCTCATAGCTTGTCTTCTTTGATAGGTCACAAAAGTAACAAAAAATGCAAATCTCTCTTCACTGAAAAATAACTGTGAGTACGCAATATTGCTAGTGTGTTCTTTGCATTACTGTCTTAGGATACTCAGGTTGCCCTGACAAACACCATAGAATGGTTGATATCAACAGCCACATTTATTTTCTCACATCTTCAATGCTGTATATATGAGATCAGGATCCCAGCACAGTCAGTTTTCAGTGAGCTGCTTGTACGCAGCTGCCATTTTGCTGTGTGCACACATGACCTACATTGTGGACACACGAAGAGAGAAGAAACAAGCTCTCTGATATCTATCATTATAAGGACACCAGTTCTGTTATTAATCTATCAGGGTCCCACCATTCTAACTTCATTTAACCTTGATTACCTCATTAAAGGATATATAGACAGACAGATACTATTTTCTTGGAGGTTAGGGCTTCAATATACACGTTTTGGAAGGGGCACAATTAAGTATTTAGCTGTTACCTTTGTAATGATGGAGTGATGATGACTAGTTCACTTTTTCCTGTGCCAGTCTGTGTGCTGAGTTTAAATTTAATCCTTCATTATATTTTATTATTGTTAATTATTTAAGAAAATAAAACTAAAAGTAATTCTATTACTTTCCCAAGGTCACTCAGTGACAGAATTAGAATGCACATTCTTCAATTAAATGCTGATCTATTTATCGTTGACTTTCAGGTAGTGATGGTTCATATTACTTTTGTACTTTTGTATGCTTGTTGCTAGAGATTTAAAGATGGGGGTGTACCTGTAGATGCCAGAAGTAATTCAAACGAGCAATTAAAAATAGCGTGTTGGTTAATTGTTTCAGCGGAATTAAATCCAGATGTTTCACATACATACTATTTTACTTAATTTTAATTGTTTGTTCCTTTTTATAAACATAAATATTTTATGTGGAAAAGGCTAAAAAGAACCCAGGACTACAATATTCTGACAAGAAGGAGAAGCAAATGTTTAGCATAAACTATATAGATTCTAAACAGCAAATAGCAAGTTTTTATGGAATATTTCCAGGGTGAGATCATGGTTTTGGGCATTTGGGTAAAAAATAATCTTAAAAAAACACACATATGTTATAGAATCGAATTAAAACTATATATGCGGTATAAAAATTAGAATTTCAAAAGGATCTATTCACTTTCAAATTCTAGGTCACTGTAACATACTAAAGCTATGTGCATGTCTGAAGAAATTAATAATTTGTTTGCATATTTACTTGTATATTTAATTTCCTGTGACTGATATGTCAGGCATCCTAAGAGTAAATAAATCCTATGAATTCCTGATTATGCCATGGGATTTGCTAAGTATGTCCAATATGTTCTTGCTTTGAGGCTGTAACACTGATTCACATAGAGACAACACTGAAATATTCCTTTTGTTTCCTTTTAGCTTATTTTATTTCCTCCTAATAGTGCTATATTTCACTAATTATTTTTGGATTCATAATAATTCAATTTATCTTATTAGGCAAAATGAAACCATCTCTAGGGTTATTTTCATTAATATTTCAACAAACATCTATCGTAGTAATGGACACCATAGGATGACCCAGAATAAACAATATGCTATCAACTAGAATTAATATTACTCCAATAGGTTGTATAGAGGTAACAGCAAGAAACTAAAAAATAGATAAAATTATTTCAAAGCCGGTACTAAGATGTAAGCAAAAAATAAAACAGATGTGTTGCATTCTTTTTAGCTTTCTTCCCAATGTGAAGTAAATAGCCCCATAAAATATGCTGTTTTGACAATACACATAGAATTTTTCTTTAAAAGATGATATCTGAGGAGGTAAGCCAGAAGATTTTATAATAAATTATTTTATCGTTTTCTTCTTGGAAAAAACAATATTACAGTGAAAACTGATGTATACTTTCACTGCGTGTCTTACCAGAATGCTTTTAAGAGTTGCTTTTGGTTTATCAGCAGCAGTGTGCTCTCGGCCACACTCTCCTCGGTTTCCTCTTAAGCAGAGCACCACTTTGGTTCATAGATCTTCAACCAGAACAAAAGCTTACACTGAAATGGCTTGGGTATAACTCAGACAGTAGAGGCAGAAAGTACCTTGAACTTTTAAAGCATTTTCACAACAAAAATGCACATTTCAAATTGGAAATTTCTGTAAGATAAGATAAAGCCCATAGTGTTCTTTTATTGACGCACTATGCAATGCAATTTTTATACTCCCATATCTCCTGTAATAGAAAATATGACCTGAAGCTACACATAACACCAGTATTTGGTAGCATTACAGGCCTTAGTAAAGTGTATTATGCCTTGGTGATACATTCAGAAGAAATCCAAAAGCATATAAATCCAACTATTGCCCTTAAACTACACCTTTGGGTGAGATTTTAAGTTTTCAGAATCTGAATGCTTCTTAGCAGGTTAGAAATTTAGAACCATTGACTATTTCTCAAACGAATGCTTGACCTCTTCCCAGATGAGAATTGGAAGGGGTAAGAGGATAGCATAAAGATGAAAAAGCTATTTTTATAATAGAGATATCATAGTAGTATTAAATAATATATCATCTGTACATATATAAACCCACACATACACACAAACATTCATATGGCACATATATAAAGCCTTTTATCAAGATTTCTCCTTTACCCTGATTCATTTTCCTAAACATCACCTTTTACCACTTTAATTATTGAATATGTATTAATTTGTTTTCTGTCTTATTTATCTGTCAATAATGAAAAAGTGAATACAAAAGGAGACTACATGCTACTTTCTTTTATTCCATGACTATGTCTCTCAAGGTCTCTCAAAATGCAGGTTCAATATCAATTTATTTGATTTTAAAGCATTTGTGCCCCTACTATATGTGTAACACCTACTTGATACTTGTGAGGCTGTAGTAAGAATCAGATGAGGAACTGTCAAACATATGATTTTCTGAAATCGCTCTTCTGTGACAGAGAATGAAGTCTCTCTTTTCATTTCATCTGTTGTTAGTGGAGAAATAATTATCGTTATCTTACTGTTACTAATAAACAGAATTTTCTTTTCAGGGAAGATAAAAATATATTTAAACAACCAATTGGTTAGCTTTTTTCAAGAACATGAATACATATAAGTACATTTATATGAATTATAAATATGTGAAATTAGAAAGGCAATTTTCTGTCTTGGATGAAACATTACACTCAGGACTAGAGGCAGCAACTAATTTTTTTTTTGAAGAGGATCAAGAAAAGATGTCTTAAGGATTCCTCCATACAATGATTTAATTATTTGTAGATTAAAATGTTTGGAAAATTATTTTTATATAATGCTATTTAGATATATTTGTGTATTTTAGATATATTTGTGTATTTTAGATATATTTGCATATTTCTAAAAATATACTGCCACCACATAGTACATGTATAGTGTTAAATCATAGTTTGATTTACTTCTATAATTTATGCTATATTGACATTTATGCTGATATATGAGTTATAAATATTTAAATAATTTCTAGAGATTTTAAAACAATAAAAGCATAATTAGTAATAATGCATTAATATAATAATATAAAGAATTATATGATTACCGAAACTTAGTTAAAATAGATGCTGTATTTTTGCACAATTCAGGACTAAAACTCATCATTAAAATGCATTTTCCAGCTTTTTCTTCACTTTTTCCTATATCTAAAGATACTATTAAAATATTTCACTACTCAGATATTTACTTCAAAACACGAGCAATATCATATCATGCCTGTGTTTTAAGTAAATATTTGGGTAGTGAAATATTTTAATAGTATCTTTATATTTATCTTCAAAATAAAAAATATTTCAAAAACATTCTAAAACATTTAATAATTATTAATAAAAATAGTCAATTTTCAAAAATATGACTGAAGTTGGCTGGGCATGGTGGCTCATACCTGTAATGCCAGTACTTTGGGAGGCCGAAATGGACAGATCATGAGGTCTAGAGATTGAGACCATCCTGGCCAACATGGTGAAACTGTCTCTACTAAAAATACAAAAATTAGATGGGCATGGTGGCATGTGCCTGTAGTCCAAGCTACTAGGGAGGCTGAGACAGGATAATCCCTTGAACCCGGGAGGTAAAAGTTGCATTGAGCTAAGATCGTACCACTGCACTCCAGCATGGCAACAGAGTGAGACTCCATCTCAAAAAAAAAAAAAAATATATATATATATATATATATGTATATGTATGTATATATATATATATGACTGAAGTTATTTTAATATTGACAAAATTAAAAAGTACCCCCAAAATAGAAAAGTTCCAAGGATTTAATTTTTTTAAAAATAATATATATACTTTTATTGCATTTTAGGTTTGGGGGTACATGTGAAGAACATGCAAGATTGTTGCATAGGTATACACATGGCAGTGTGATTTGCTGCCTTCCTCCCCATCACCTATATCTGGTATTTCTCCCCATGCTATCCCTCCCCAACTCCCCACCCCCTGCTGTCCCTCCCCTTTTTCCCCCCGACAGACCCCGGTGTGAGATGCTCCCCTCCCTGTGTCCATGTGTTCTCATTGTTCAACACCCGCCTATGAGTGAGAATATGCAGTGTTTGATTTTCTGTTCTTGTGTCAGTTTGCTGAGAATGATGGTTTACAGGTTCATCCTACAAAGGATGCGAACTCATCGTTTTTGATGACTGCATAATATTCCATGGTGTATATGTGCCACATTTTCCCTGTCCAGTCTATCATCGATGGGCATTTGGGTTGGTTCCAGGTCTGCATAGGCAAGGACTTCATGACCAAAACACCAAAAGCATTGGCAACAAAAGCCAAAATAGACAAATGGGACCTAATCAAACTCCACAGCTTCTGCACAGCAAAAGGAACAGTCATTAGAGTGAATCGGCAACCAACAGAATGGGAAATAATTTTTGCAGTCTACCCATCTGACAAAGGGCTGATATCCAGAATCTACAAAGAACTGAAACAGATTTACAAGAAAAAAGCAAACAAGCCCTTTCAAAAGTGGGCAAAAGATATGAACAGACACTTTACTAAAGAAGACATACATGAAGCCAACAAACATATGAAAAAATGCTCATCATCACTGGTCATTAGAGAAATGCAAATCAAAACTACATTGAGATACCACCTTACGCCAGTTAGAATGGCGATCATTAAAAAATCTGGAGACAACAGATGCTGGAGAGGATGTGGAGAAATAGGAACACTCTCATACTGTTGGTGGGAGTGTAAATTAGTTCAACCATTGTGGAAGACAGTGTGGCGATTCCTCAAGGACCTAGAAATAGAAATTCCATTTCACCCAGCAATCTCATTACTGGGTATATGTCCAAAGGATTATAAATCATTCTACTATAAGGACACATGCACACGAATGTTCATTGCAGCACAGTTTACCAAGGATTTAATTTTAAATAAATAAATCATAAATGTACATGTCTTCTAAGACACACTCATAATTGCCCCTTCAACATCAATTATATTTTAAGCATGCCACTAAAAAATGTGGCTGTAGTAATTATTTATTAATTACCCAATAAAAGATCAAAGAGATCCATATGTACATGCTTAAGAATTGCAAAACATGGTGCTGTGGATGTTGAAGTTTTGCACTGAATGTGTGAAGACCTGTAAAGGGCTCCAAGTACAACAGTCATTTGTGTGTATTTTCTTAACTCTAAAACAGGTCAAAAAAAGAGGATGTGGGGGTTCAAAGAAAAGTCACACGAAGTTTGCCATGTACCGCATTGAAATAGTCAAGAAAATTTATTTATAGCAAACAATGGAAGCTACAATTCAATTTGTGTATTTTCACAAGCAAATGGATCATTGCAGATTTTCAGTGTTTCTAACATTTCAGCTTTAAAGTATTGTTGGTTGATTGACTTACTTTCTACAAACATTTCAAATACATTAACCTATTCTTTCTCTGAGCCCAATTACAGTCCTCAAGAAGACAATTTTCAACCTAATTTTTCTTACTTTTCCTCCTCTTTCTCCCACTTTTCTCCTCTTTCTTTTCTTCCTCTCTCTCCTTTTCTGTTTTTCTCCTTTCCTCCTTCTCTGTTTCTCCCTCTCAAGTAATCTCTGTCTAACCCCTAACCCTCAGTCAGAGTTGTTTCCAAATATCCTAGCTGTTTTCCTTGTTTAGCAATACTAAAAATATGGAGCATGGGACAAATCTAGATTCCCTTCATGGACAGTGGAGGAAAGAAAAGCTAATAAGACAATTACTCACAATGTGATATTTACCAAAGGAAAAATGAGAGTTTGCCAAGCTTTATAAGTAAAATTAGCTCAATGTTCTAAAAGTAAATATATACAGAAAAAGTATAGAAAAAACATGAAAAGTATAAAATATTTTTAACTCGTTTTAAAAGTATAGACAAATGTACACAAAAGTATAGAAAATACTTGACTGGGAAAATATGTAACTATGCTGACAAACTTTTTTAAGTAGAGAGATCATCATGAGTAATTACTTTCTTCTATATTATTTTCTACTGTTTCAAAAGACTCAATGCACATAGATTTATTTTTTAACTTAGAAAAATACTAGGTTATTGTGGTAAATAAATATTAACAAATATCTCCATTTTAGTACTTTTTAAATGTCTTTCAGGCTTAAAAAATGCTCCTTACACTTTTGTTCAAAAATCATTTTTGTTACAAGAATATAGTTATGCTCAACTGTGAGAAGTCAAAAATTAAACTACAAACTTAAATATAATAATTTTATATTTGTACTACCAAACAATTGAATGTTTTTTTTAAAAATCGATGAAAGACAAATTAAAGTAGAAAATTCAACTTAGAAATTTAGAATACTGTTACACTTTTTTTTAAGGGTAATTTACATACCCCTTCAAAATTAGCCTGTTTTCAATAGGAAGGCATGTGTGTGGCCTAGCTCCTATATTTATAGGAACTCTATGGAGGGAAAATACATGTACTCAACATCAGCACAAATAAAGTGACATACAGAGTAGAAAAAAAGACTCAAGCAAATGTAAATAAATGTTTATTATATTTGCAAGGAAAGAAGGAAGTATATTAATAAATTAAGTAAGAGAAAATGGACTCATTGTTATGAGAATTATGATTCAAAATAAGAAGAAAAGCAAACCAAAAACTCTACTAATGTAGAAAAGAATTACATCTTCCTCTTTTAGATATAAAGAAAAAAAATTAAAACGATTCTCTAAATAATTTAGATATTAACTCTGTTGGTAAGTGACATTTCCTTGATTGTTTTGTTGGAAATAATTTTAATGTGAAAGGAATACCTAAGATAAACTTTCAGACTACAGAAAAAAATAAGAAGGAATCATGATAAACCAAAGCACTCACAGATTATTACTCATATTTAGTGAGTGATAGACATGTAAACAGAGATGGTGAAGTGGAGAAATGATTGTTCTTTGGAGAGACAGGACTCTCCATTTCCTTTTAACAAGTTCTTCAATCACACTTGTAATCTTATTTACATAGGAGTGAAGTTTTCTTCCTAATATTCTCATATTTACATATTTATTTATTTTCATAAATCAATTTTTTATATTACCTAATTGGTTATTGTGATAGTGACAGGAGGCAGAGAAATTCTAGGCACACAGGATTGGGTCCCTGGCAAAATGCCACCTTCAAGCCAAAAAGCCTGGAACCCATAGTCCAAAGTGAGAACTTCTATCTCTATTTTCCTGCTCAAATGTTTTTTCCCTAAACTACCTATGGCCTACCCTGCCCCTCATCCTGTGCCTATAAAGACCCCAGACTCCTAGAGAAGCAGAGAAACAGCTGGACATCAGAGAGAAGTAACTTGACTTCAGAGGATGGCTTGACGGAGAAGTATACAGCCAGAGACAGCTGGACTTGGGAAGATTTCAATCTGAAATTTCTAGAACCAATTCTCAGATTCAAAGCTCAAAATAGCTAATGTAGAAGTAAATAAAAATCAGTGTATTTCTACATACCATATTGAAACTGCAGATCAACAAAGAAAAAAAAAGAAAAGATGATATATGGAGAAGACAGATTACCAATTGAGGAGAACAATAGAAGTCAATATAAGTTTGTTGAATTGTCAACAAAACAATGGAAGCAGTTAGTATATATCCAAAGTTCAAATAAGTTGTATGCTCATTAAAATTGCCTTTCAAGAACAAGAAAAACTAAATTGATTTTGCAAAAAACAATAAGTGAGATCATATATTACATGCATTATAATAGCATTATAAAATAGTTATAGCATTTCTAAAAGAAGGAGAAAAAATAATGTCAGAGAGAAGCTATGAAAGAGAAATGTGTGAATAAAGCTAAAACATTGCCTTTATAAAATAATGACAAAAACAATATTTAGTAGGATGAAAAAGAAAAATATAGCTAAAATGCTCCGCAATAATAGCAAATATATGAAGAGAAAGCTTTTGAAGCAGTATCATAAATCCTAGTAGTAATTTTAGAATAGGGTGATTATTGATTAATTTTATACTTTGATAAATTTAATTGTCATCTTAAAATCTCCAAAGGACTAAGAGAACAGAAATTCAGGATACAATCTCCAAAAGAACAGAGAGAAAAAAATGAAATAAAGAAAACAATATATCTTGATCAATATTTGAAATAAGGCAAGAAAAAGAAGCAAAATATTAAGACTTACAGAAAGCACAAAATAATGTAGAAATAACTAAATTTTATGACTAGTTATAATAAATGGATTAGAAGCAAATAAAACCAACAAAATAAATAGTCTGCAAGATTAGCTGTACAAAATACAGTTATTTACATGAGATTCATATAAAGCTCACACATACAAGGAAGGAATAAAAGAAAAATTTTAGATAAATACAAATAAAAAGAAAAATGAAGTAGTCATATTAATATTAGGAAAATAGATACTTAACATAAAAAATTATCAACAGATATAAATGTGTCATTTCAAGAGAAAACTTGTGTGCTTGTAAAAACACAGCTTTGAATGTTTTTTTTACGAAAAGGAAAATAGAAGCTCACAGAACCACAAGAACAGATTTCCAAATAAATAGAACAGAAAATTTTAATCAAATTCTTTCAAGATTTTTATTATCAAGCAGAGAAAAGAAGAAAACACTAAAAAATCTTGAACAGAAAAAATAGTAAGCTTGATATAATCAATACATTTAGAATAGCATGAAACAAGGCCGGGCGTGGTGGCTCACGCCTGTAATCCAAGCACTTTGGAGGCCAAGGCGGGCGGATCACCTGAGGTCGGGAGTTCAAGACCAGCCTGACCAACATGGTGAAACCCCGTCTTGAAAAAAAAAAAAAAAAAAAAACATATTTAACTAATTTTAGCCAGGCGCGGTGGCTCACGCCTGTAATCCAAGCACTTTGGAGGCCAAGGCGGGCGGATCACCTGAGGTCAGGAGTTCAAGACTAGCCTGACCAACCTGGTGAAACCCCGTCTTAAAAAAAAAAAAAAAAAAGAATAGCATGAAACAACTTCAGAATACACGTACTTTTTAAGTACAAAA
This sequence comes from Alouatta palliata, assembly GCA_004027835.1. Lineage (NCBI taxonomy): Eukaryota > Metazoa > Chordata > Mammalia > Primates > Atelidae > Alouatta > Alouatta palliata. Next base: position 44,086 of record PVKV010017858.1, read on the forward strand.
GAAAACTTAAATAAAATTGGCTATGTGTTAGGCCATCAAACCTGTCACAACAATTATCAAAAAGGTAGGCTTTTAAGGACCATATTTTATTACCAGAACTTGTAAGGGAAAAAGATAATATATTAGTACTACAAAATTTCATATTTCAGGAGACTTGCAGTCCCATAATTTTTACTAGAAACTCTTAGATGTGCCCTATAAATAGCAAGCCTACAGTCTGAAATAACATGAGGCCCCAGAGCCCTGGAGTGAAAGCCAGTTCCTGGCTCAATCTCATCCCGCAGCAGGCTGCCTCTCCGTTTCTTTCAACATGGCAGATGTCACTCTGTCCTTCAATAGGGACTTTCTGGCAGGTGGAGTGGTTGCAGCCATTTCCAAGGTGGCAGTAGCACGCATCGAGTGGCTCAAGCTGTTGCTGTGGGTGCAGCATGCCAGTAAGCAAATTTCTGCAGATAAGCAATACAAGGGCATTATAGCCTGCATGGTCAGTATTCCCAAGGAGCAGGGAGTCCTGTCCTTCTGGCGCAGTAACCTGGCCAATGTCATCAGATACTTCCCCATCTAGGCTCTCAATTTTGCCTTCAAAAATAAATACTAGCAGATCTTCCTAGGTGGTGTGGACAAAAGGACCCACTTTTGGCATTACATGGCAAGGAATCTGGCATCAGGCAGTGCGCTGGGGCCACTGTCCTTGTATTTTGTTTACTTGATTTTGCTCATACCCATCTACCAGCCGATATGGGTAAAGCTGGAGCTGAAAGGGAATTCAGAAGCCTTGGCGACTGCCTGGTTAATGTCTACATATCTAATAGGATTAAAGACCTGTCCCATGGTTTTACCATGTCTGTCCAAGGTATTATCTACCTAGCTGCCTACTTCAATATCTGTGACACCACAACGGGAATGCTTGCAGATCCCAAGAGCGCTCACATCATCATCAGCTGGATGATTGCACAGTCTGTCGCTGTCGTTGCCGGGTTGACTTCCTCTCCATTTGACACTGTTCACTGCTGAACGATGACACAGTCAGGGCACAAAGGATCTGACATCATGTACACAGTCATTTTTGACTGCTGAAGGAAGAATGCGCATGATGAAGGAGGCAAATGTTTTTCGAGGGTGCATTGTCCAGTGTTCTCAGTGGCATGGGTGGTGCTTCTGTGCTTATTTTGTATCATGAAGTACACTTAAGTTGTTTCTCAGAATTTTTCCCCCTGTAAACAGGCATTTTGTATTATATAACATATCTTAAGCATTCTTGTCAGACCCATGGCTGTCAATTTATCAGTGACAACTATTTACTGGTGGAAAATAGGAAGCAATAATAGTCATCTAAATAGTTTTCTCTTAAAGCCATTTCCATGAAGATGATGATGGGACTCAATTATATTTTTTATTTCATGGATAGAAAGAATCAATATTGTGAAAATGGCCATACTGCCCGAAGTAATTTGTAGATTCAATGCTATTTCCATTAAACTACCAATGACGTTTTTCACAGAATTAGAAAAAAAACTATTTTTCAAATTCATGTAGTACCAAAAAAAGAGCCTGAATAGCCAGGACAATCCTAAACAAAAAGAACCATGCTGGAAGTACCACACTACCTGACTTCCATATGCACTAGAAGGCTACACAGTCACCAAAACAGCATGATACTGGTACAGAAACAGACACATAAACCAGCGGAACAGAATAGTGAACTCAGAAATAAGATGGCACACCTGCAACCATCTGATCTTCCACAAACCTGACAAAAACAAGCAATGAGGAAAAGACTCCCTATTTAATAAATGGTGCTGGGAGAACTGGCTAGCCACATACAGAAAATAATACCTGGATCCCTTCTTTATACCTTATACAAAATTAACTCAAGATAGATTAAAGACTTAAATGTAAAACTCAAAACTATAAAAACCCTAGAAGAAAATCTTAGCAATACCATTCAGGACATAGGCATTGGCAGATATTTCATTACAAAAATGCCAAAAGCAATTGCAACAAAAGCAAAAATTTAACAATGGGATCTAATTAAACTAAAAACTTTGGCACAGCAAAACAAATTATCATCAGAGTGAACAGAAAACCTACAGAACGGGAGAAAATTTTTGCAGTCTATCTACCTGACAAAGGTCTAATATCCAGAGTCTACAGCGAACTTAAACAAATTTACAAGAAAAAAAACTAGCAACCCCATTAAAAAGTGGGTAAAGTATATGCACAGACACTTTTCAAAAGAAGACATTCATGTGGTGATATCCCCTTTATCATTTTTTATTGCATCTATTTGATTATTTTCTCTTTTCTTTTTTATTAATCTGGCTAGTGGTCTGTCTATTTTGTTGACCTTTTCGAAAAACCAGCTCCTGGATTTATTGATTTTTTGAAGGGTTTTTCGTGTCTCTATCTCCTTCAGTTCTGCTCTGATCTTAGTTATTTCTTGTCTT
>PVKV010017859.1:0-46427 GCA_004027835.1 Alouatta palliata
AAAAAAAAAAAAAAAAAAAAATCCTATAGAACAATTCCTCCTCAGCCCCAGATAGGACATGCCTCGGGCTGTCCTAACAAGAGCAAGGCTTGTCAATTGCACCCTAATTACTTGTTTATGACTTCCCAGCTCTCCCTCCCTAAACACTAACCCCTTCAGGACAAGTCCTTTTCCCAATTACCCACTATAACTGCATTGTTTAGTACAGAACACTTACAGACCAGACCAATCTGACTTACACTTCCCCTCCAGGGTTTTCGATTCAGCGCCCTGGTTGGTTTCTGCTTCTTAAGGGCACTCCTGGGTCTCAACTTACAGAGGCCTCAGGCAGATGGTGGGTATTTTTAGGCTTGGTTGCCAGAAAGGGGCTCAAAGACAGAAAGTCACCTGGTCTGAGTGACATGGTAGGTTAGCAGGTGGTACTGGGGGCCCCACTCGGTGCTCCCCGTGGGAGGAAAAAAGGCCTCTCAAGATCTTTACTCAGGCTTTCCAAAAAGAAGATAAACACCTCTCTTGCTATCTTCCTTCCCACCCTTCCTCCATGCAACTACCCATCCTTTCTTGTTTTTTAGAGATGAAGTGTCACTCTGTCGCCCAGGCTGGAGTGCAGTGGCACGATTTCGGCTCACTGCAACCTTTGCCTCCCAGGTTCAAGCAATTCTCCTGCCTCAGCCTCCCAAGTAACTGAGGGTACAGGCACACCCTGCCATGCCTGCTCCCGGCTCTTTCTTTCTTTTAAGAGACAGGGTTTGGCCTGACGCACTGGCTCATACCTGTAATCCCAGCACTTTGGGAGGCTGAGGAAGGCATTGATCTGAGGTCAGGAGTTCAAGATCAGCCTGGCCAACCTGCCGAAACCCCATCTCTACAAAAAATACAAATATATATATACATACATATTTGCTAAGTGTGGTGGTGCATACCTGTAATCCCAGCTACTCAGGAGGCTGAGGCAGGAGAATCTGGGAGGTGGAGGTTGTGGTGAGCCAAGATTGCACCACTGCACTCTAGCCTGGGCAACAGAGTGAGAATTCATTTCAAAAAAAAAGAAAAAAAGAAAAGGGGAATTTATGGACTCACTTAAGAAGTTCAAAGCAAAGCTGGATTTGAGGCCTCACACAGTGTCATTGGGATGCTATTTCTCTCCATCTTTTGCTCTGTGTGTGTGTGTGTGTGTGTGTTGGCCCCATTCCCAGGTGGCCTTTTCCCCCCAGTGGCAGAGACAGAACCTCTTTCCCAAGAATTCCAAGATATGTCCCACAGTCACCTCTGATTGGCCCAGCTCGGGTCAGGGTCCCATCTCTGAGCCAATCGTTGTAGCCAGGAAATGCAGGGCAGCACTTGGCCAGGCCTGGATCACAGCCCCACCCTGGAACCAGTGGGTGGAGTCAGCCCCCTCACAACCGAATGTACTGAAAAGGAGGGGTGAATCCCTAAAGAAAAACGGGATTCCGTGATTAGAAAAACTGGGAAAGAGTGCTGGGGGAAAAAAACAAACCTCAGATATTCTGCATCCCCAGGAGTTTAAGTGGCTCTCCAAGGGTCATCCGGAAGAAAAATCAGGGATAGGGCTAAGTTTGAAACCAGCCTAGTCAACAGAGCAAGACCCTGTTTCTACAAAAGAAAAGAAAAGAAAAGAAAAAAATTATTTGGCCCTGGTGGTGTGTACCTGTAGTCTCAGCTACTTAGGAGGTCAAGGCAGGAGGATTATTTGAGTCCAAGGTTCAAGGTTTTAGTGAGCCATGATCGTGCCACTGAACTCCAGCCTGGGCGAGAGAGAGAGAGAGAGAGAGAGAGAGAGAAAAGAAAAAAAGAAAAAAAACCCTCACCCAGAACAGAGATGGAGGGACCTAGGACAGAGCCATCAGCACAGGGTGGCTCTTTGAAGGCCTTTAGCCTGTGCAGTGGTCAGCTGCCTGGTCAAACCCCAGCTCCACCACTGACAGGCTGTGAGATTCTGGGCAAGTCTTGTAAGCCTCGATAAGCCCCAGTTTCTTCATCTGTAAAATGAGGATATGAACAGGACCATCCTGCCAGAGCTGATGTGGAGATCAAACAAAAGAATACAAGGCAGGCTGGTAGCACAGGGCCTGGCACACCCTAAGCACTCAGTCCATTTCCTCAGATAGCTAAATAATCAGCAGAGTAAGAAGGTCCTTTTTGAAATGGCAGTTTGTTTTGTATTTACTTATTTATTTAATTGTTTTGAGATGGAGTCTCGCTCTGTTGCTCAGGCTGGAGTGCAATGGTCACTACAACCTGTGTTCCAGCGATTCTGCCTCAGCCTCCTGAGTAGCTGGGATTACAGGCGCCCACCACCATGCCCAGCTAATTTTTGTATTTTTTCTTTTTTCTTTTTTTGAGATTCTCGCTCTGTCACCCAGGCTAGAACGCAGTGGCGTGATCTCAGCTCCCTGCAACCTCTGCCTCCCAGATTCAAGCTACTCTGTCTCAGCCTCCCAAGTACCTGGGATTACAGGCACGTTATCACCACACCCAGCTAATTTTTTTTTTTCCAGAGTCTAGGCTGGAGTGCAGCGGTATAATCTAGGCTCACTGCAACCTCTGCCTCCCGGGTTCAAGAGATTCTCCTGCCTCAGCCTCCCAAGTAGCTGGAACTACAGGCACCCACCACCACGCCTGGCTAATTTTTGTATTTTTAGAAGAGATGGGGTTTCACCATATTGGCCAGGCTGGTCTTGAACTCCTGATCTTGTGATTCGCCCACCTTGGCCTCTCAAAGTGTTGGTATTACAGGCATGAGCCACTGCGCCTAGTCTAATTTTTGTATTTTTAGTAGATGGGGTTTCAGTATGTTGGCCAGGCTGGTCTCAAACTCTTGACCTCATAATCTGCCCACACCTCAGCCTCCCAAAATGCTGGGATTACAGGGTTGAGCCACCTCGCCCAGCCGAAATTGCTGTTCAGAAGTGAAAATGTAAACAGTCTCTATAAGCCAGTTCTGTTGTTCTTGTTGTTGATTTTTTGGGTTTTTTTCTTTTTTTTTGAAACGGGGTCTCTCTCTCTCTCTCGCCCAGGCTGGAGTTCAGTGGCACGATCATGGCTCACTAAAATCTTGAACTCTTGGACTCAAATAATCTCCTGCCTTGACCTCCTAAGTGGCTGAGACTACAGGTACACACCACCAGGCCCAACTAATTTTTTTTTCTTTTCTTTTCTTTTGTAGAAACAGGGTCTTACTCTGTTGACTAGGCTGGTTTCAAACTCCTGGCCTCAAGCGATCCTCCTGCTTTGGCCTCCCAAAGTGCTAAGATTAGAGGCACGTGCCACTGTACCTGGCCTGGCCAGTGAGGCCTTTTTTTTTTTTTTTTTTTTTTAAACGGAGTCTCCATTGCCAGGCTGGAATGCAGTGGAGCGATCTAGGCTCACTGCAACCTCCGCCTCCTGGGTTCAAGCGATTCTCCTGCCTCAGCCTCCTGAGTAGCTGGAATTACAGGCACCTGCAACCATGCCCGGCTAATTTTTGTATTTTTAGTAGAGACGGGGTTTTACCATGTTGGCCAGGCTGGTCTCAATCTCTTGACCTCATGATGTGTCCGCCTTGGCCTCCCAAAGTGCTGAGATTACAGGCGTGAGCCACCGCACCAGGCCAGTGGGCCAATTTTTAAGCAAATCTGCCCCTCGCACTGCCACCAATGATTCTATTTCCAGCAGCCAGGTTGTGTCTAGTATCACAGCCTGGATGCTACTGTCCTCACCACCGAAAACACACACTTTCTCATTGCCGTCTCTATCCCATTCCTTTTCCTAGTTAGTTCCTACCCTTCTTTTAGGTCCCTGATAAAATTTTAATTACCCCTGTCATTAAGTGGGGAAAAAATATGTCATACAGAATGATACATACTGGATACCTCATTAATGCAATTTTTTTTTAAGATAGAGTCTCACTGTGTTGCCCAGGCTGGAGTGCAGTGGTGCAATCTCGGCTCACTGTAACCTCTGCCTCTCGGGTTCAAGCGATTCTCAACCTCAGCCTCCCAGGTAGCTGGGGTTACAGGTGCCCGCCACCACACCTGGTTAATTTGTTTTTGTTTTTTTTGTTTTTTTTTTTAGTAAAGACGATTTGCCATGTTGGCCAAGCTAGTCTCGAACTCCTGACTTCAAGTGATCTGCCTGCCCTAGCCTCCCAAAGTGCTGGGATTACAGGTGTGAGCCACCACCCCCAGCCATTAATGCAAATATTTGTGTGTGATTTTATTTTATTATGTATTTATTTATTTTTTTTTTTGAGACAGCGTTTCACTCTTGTTGCCCAGGCTGGAGTGCAATGGTGCAATCTCGGCTCATCGCAACCTTTGCCTCCTGGGTTCAAGCAATTCCCCTGCCTCAGCCTCCCAAGTAGCTGGGATTACAGGAATTCGCCACCACGCCCAGATAATTTGTATTTTTAGTAGAGACGGGGTTTCTCCATTTTGGTCAGGTTGGTCTTGAACTCCCCACCTCAGGTGATCCGCCCACCTTGGCCTCCCAAAGTGCTAGGATTATAGGCATGAGCCACGGTGCCTGGCCCTGAACTTGGTTTTTGGTTTGTTTGTTTTTTGAGATGGAGTCTCACTCTGTCGCCCAGGCTGGAGTGCAATGGCGCAATCTTGGCTCACTGCAACCTTCACCTCCTGGGTTCAAGCGATTCTTTTGCCTCAGCCTCCCCAGTAGCTGGGATTACAGGCGTGCACCACCATGCCCGGCTAATTTTTGTATTTTTAGTAGAGACAGGGTTTGACTATGCTGGCCAGGCTGGTCTCAAACTCCTGACCTCATGATCTGCCTGCCTCAGCCTCCCAAAGTGCTGGGATTACAGGTGTGAGCCACTGTGGCTGGCCAGGTCCTGGGTTTTCTCAGGAAAGCTGCAACGAGAGGGAGGAAAAGGGAAGAGGAGGAAGCAAGAGGCCTGGTGTTCCAGTGGCAGAGCTGACTCATCAGGTCTGAGGCTGCCCTTGGTAAACCGGGATGGGATGACTTCAAAATTAATTATACTGCGTGCTTTCAAGATGCTGGGATGAAAGGCCTTGAGAGGCATAATTACTTGAGAAGTCATTCTTCAGGGGCCCTGGAGGAGCCCAGGTCACTATCTGTAGGCATCCTTTGCCCCAGGAGGACCTTCTTTCTTTTTTTTTTTTTTTTGAGACAGAGTCTTGCTCTGTCACCCATGCTGGAGTGCAGTGGCACAGTCTCAGCTCACTGCAACCTCTGCCTCCTGGATTCAAGTGATTCTTCTATCTCAGCCTTCCAAGTAGCTGGGATTACAGACACATGCCACCATGCCTGGCTAATTTTTATATTTTTAGTAGAAACAGGGGTTTCATCATGTTGGCCAGGCTGGTCTCAAACTCCTGACCTTAGGTGATCTGCCCACTTCCCAAAGCAGTAGGATCACAGGTGTGAGCCACCGCACCCAGCCAGGAGGGCCTTTATTTATTTATTTTTGAGATGGAGTCTCCCTCTGTCGCCAGGCTGGAGTGCATTGGTGCGATCTTAGCTCATTGAAACCTCCGCCTCCCGGGTTCAAGTGATTCTCCTGCCTCAGCTCCCCAGTAGCTGGGACTACAAGTGTGCACCACCATGCCCACCTAATTTTTGTATTTTTAGTAGAGACAGGGTTTCACCATGTTGGCCAGGATGGTCTCTATCTCCTGACCTCGTGATCTGCCCGCCTTGGCCTCCCAAAATGCTGGGATTACAGGCGTGAGCCATTGTGCCCAGCCTCAGGAAGTCCTTCTTAAAGGGGCAGTGCTCCTCCCACAGCCTCAGCGCTGAGCCCTCTGCTCATCCTATCAGCCTCTACTGCCCAGGCAGCCTTGGTGAAGTCAAGCTCTGGATTTGCACCTTGCTTAACCTCAACAGGTTACAGGACACAGCTTCACATGGGCCACTTGAAAGGACAGAGAGCCACTGTTGGTGCCCGAGGATAAGGTGAAAGAAGAGGAGGCCAGAGGGAGGAGAAGGAGAAAAAGGTGGCTTCATGGCAACGTTCATCCTGTACCTGGCGTTTCTCCCTCCCTGACCCACATGCAGGCGGGAAAGGGGCAGACCCTGGAGAAGGCTGCTTTGAGCACAAGTCGTGGCTGTTCGGTAATTGGGCAGAGTGAGGTCAGAGCTTGGAATGTGCGGATTTCTCCAATGACTGGTTGTGTCCCTGTGGGCGCCTGTGCTGCAGGCTCTGGGAAAGAGGCCATGGAGGACTGACCATTCTTAGCTATAACTATTTCCACATCTGTTTCCGAAATAAAGCAGAGATGAGAGGAGGGAGGAGAGGAAGGGAGAGAGAGAATATTCCACTTTGCTATAAGACTTTGCACTGCTGACTGGGCACAGTGGCTCATGCCTGTAATCCAAACACTTTGGGAGGCTGAGGCTGGAGGATCGCTTGAGCCCAGGAGTTTGAGATCAGCCTGGGCAACTTAGAGAGACCCCTGCTTCTACCGGAAAAAAAAAAAATTATCCAGGCATGGTGGTGTGTGCCTGTGGTCCTAGCTACTTGTGAGGCTGAGGTAGGAAGATCACTGGAGCCTGGGAGATGGAGGCTATAGTGAGCTGTGATCGTGTCACTACACTCCAGCCTGGGCAGCAGAGCAAGACCCTGTCTCAAATAAATAAAAATGCCGGGCATGGTGGCTCACATCCCAGCACTTTGGGATGCCAAGGCAGGTGAATCACCTGAGGTCGGGAGTTTGAGACCAGCCTGACCAACACAGAGAAACCCCATCTCTACTAAAAATACAAAAAATTAGCCAGTTGTGGTGGCGCATGCCTGTAATCCCAGCTACTTGGGAGGCTGAGGCAGGAGAATCGCTTGAACCTGGCAGGCGGATGTTGCAGTGAGCTGAGATTGCGCCACTGCTCTCCAGCCTGGGCAACAAGAGCAAAACCCTGTCTCAAAAATAAAAATAAATAAATAGAACGCTGCACTAAAGGGGATCCCATTGGAGCTGCTTCAGGGGCCTGCCTGATCCATTCTCCCTTAGGAAACCCTAGGTGGGGGCACCAAGGGCAGGAAAGGGGCAGGCAGTGAATGGAGAGGGAGCAGGCCAGTGACTTAAGGAGCTTGTATTTTTGAAGGGGATAAGAAACAGAGCAGAAGTGACCAGACCACGTGCAGAGGAAGCCCAGCCCCTTCTTTTGTCCCAGGTCAGTCTCCCTGGTCCCTCCCTCTTTCCTCTTCAGAATCTTTTGCTGTCTAGTCTTGGACACTCCATGCTCAAGGGTTCTGTGGCCTCGGAAATACTTGCAGTCCTCGCTGATCTCACAACAACCTCCTCCCACCCGCCAAGCCCATGAGAGTGTCCCAGCTCCGGCCTTCCTCTTCCAGTCTCTTGAGCCCCAGACTCCCTTCTCACGACCTATATAACCTGTGATAGAAGTTAGAGGAGTGAATACTGTATGTGTACGGGGGAGTAGGGTGTGGAAGGGAAGGGGCATGAGGGGACATGCTGGAATATTGACAGACACCTACATCTTCATCCAGGCAGTGACAACACCTGGAGTAGATAACACCGGGAGTAGAAAAACGGACACTCAAGGCCAGGTGCAGTGGCTCACACCTGTAATCCCAGTACTTTGAGAGGCTGAGGTGGGTAGATTGACTGAGGTCACAAGTTCAAGATCAGCCTGGCCAACATGGTGAAACCCTGTCTCTACTAAAAATACAAAAATTAGCTAGATGTGGTGGTGGGGGCCTGTAGTCCCAGCTACTTGGGAGGCTGAGGCAGGAGAATCAGAGGCTGCAGTGAGCTGAGACTCCTGACAGAGTGAGACAGCTGAGACAGAGTGAGACTCCATCTTAAAAAAAAAAAAAGGGAAAAAGAAAAACATATGCTCAAGATATGTGCATTTTTCTGTACATAAATTACAACTTTTTTTTTTTTTTTTGAGAGAGAGTCTTACTCTTGTTGCCCAGGCTGGAGTGCAATGGATCTTGGCTCACAGCAAACTCCGCCTTCCAGGTTCAAGTGATTCTCCTGCCTCAGCCTCCCGAGTAGCTGGGATTACAGGCACCTGCCACCACGCCTAGCTAATTTTTTGTGTTTTTAGTAGAGACAGGGGTTTCACTATGTTGGTCAGGATAGTCCCGAACTCCTGATCTCAGGCGATCCACCTGCCTTGGCCTCCCAAAGTGCTGGGATTACAGGTGTGAGTCACCTCACCCAGTCACAATTCAATTTTTTGATTTTTATTTTGAAAATAGAGACAGGCGCTCACTATGTTGCCCAGGCTGGCCTTGAACTCCGGGGCTCAAGTGATTCTTCCACCTCAGCCTCCCAAATTGCTGCAGGCATGAGCCACTACACCTGGTCTATAATTCAGTTTGTTTTTTCTTTTGTTTTGTTGGTTTTTTTTAGACAGAGTTTTGCTCTAGTCACCCAGGCTGCAGTACAATGGCACGATCTGGGCTCACTGCAACCTCCGCCTCCCGGGTTCAAGCGATTCTCCTGCCTCAGCCTCTCGAGTAGCTGGGATTACAGGCATGCATCATCACACCTGGCCAATTTTGTACTTTTAGTAGAGATGGGTTTTCACCATGTTGGCCAGGCTGGTCTTGAACTCTTGCCTCCCAAAGTTCTGGGATTATAGGCGTGAACCACTGTGCCTGGCCTTATAATTTAATTTTGAAAAGAGAGTGCTGGGGGAAAAATGGCCAGGCAGGGTCTGTTTTTGCCAGCCTTGCCTTTCCCACCACCCTGTTGCTTTTAGCTGACCAGTCCCCTCCCTATGCCCCACTTCTACAGCTCAGCACCTCCCTCGATGGCTGCCTCTCCTTAGCTTGGGGCTGTGAATGTGCCTCTCCCTTACCCGAGCTAGCTTCCCATCAGTGATCCTGCCGTGCTCCCAGGCCCCCAAGCTGAGAGCTCCAGGGCCTCTCCACTTCTCCCTCTGTCTCAATCTGCTAAGAACAGGCTTTGTTCTGAACCAGTTCAGTCATCCTGGCCTCAGGGACACCTCCTGCCTGGGTCATGACCATAGCTGCCCAAGCCTTCTCCCTGCCTCCTTTGTCTGCTCTCCAATCTCCCTGCCCACTGTCGCCAGATTCACATTCCCCAAGGTAACCTGCATCGTGCGCCTCCCCCATCAGAGGCTCCCCAGGGTCCAGGTGCTGCCTGATGGAAGTCAGGCAAATGGGCCGGGAAGGGGTCAGGCTAAGGGGGGATAACAGCTTCTGTGCAGACAATTCTCCCCAGTTTACAGATTAGGAAACTAGGGCTCAAGAAGCCCGAGATGCTTACAGCCAGGGAGTGAGAGGGCTTTCTGGATGCAAGCCTGTTTCTGCAGGATCCGGCCTGGGGACTCCTCCAGCCCTAGCCCCTGTGACTCATCTCCCTCCTGCTCCCTGCTGGGACCTCCCTGAATATCTCATGCTAGTTCCTAGCTCGGGCCTTTGCACATGCTGCTGCCTCTGCTGGGAATGACTTTTCCCCAGCAAAATCCCACTCAATCTCAAGGCTCCAGCGGAGTACCTTCAAAACACCATCCTTGATGACATCAGACACGTTCCTGCCCTCCTCAGTCCTTAGTTCACACGGGGCTTCTGACACTGGATTCTGGATTGAGAGAAATCATTTGCTACTCTGAGTCTCTCCCCTGACTAGGCCAGGAGCCCCTGGAAGCCAAGATTTCATACCTGTTTGAAACAAGGAGTTATCGCAACAGAGCGCTTACAAGGTTCCTGGGACTGTTGGAGCCAATGTTAGCAGCGTAGGCTGTAGAGCCAAGACAGCTTTTCTGTGCTGCCTCAGGGTCCTCATCTATAAAACAGGGATCATGGCCAGGCGTGGTGGCTCATGCCTGTAATCTTAGCACTTTGGGAGGCCAAGGTGGGCAGATCACCTGAGGTCAGGAGTTCGAAAGCAGCCTGACCAACATGGAGAAACTCTGTCTCTACTGAAAAAAAAAAAAAAAGCAAAATTAGCTGGGCATGGTGTGGCATGCCTGTAATCCCAGCTACTCAAAAGGCTGAGGTAGGAGAATCACTTGAACCCCCGAGGAGAGTTTGCAGTGAGCTATGGCGCCATTGCACTGCAGCCTGGGCAACAAGAGGGAAACTCCGTCTCAAAATACATAAATAAAAATAAAATGAAATAAAACACAGATCATAATACACTTAACCTCGAAGGCTTGTCGGGAGCAAAGCGTTGGAAATGGCCCAGTACAGGTGTGCTTTCGAGGAGCTCAGCCCTCATCCTCTTCTGAGGTCTCATTGAATCCTGGCAACCCTCGGAAACAAGCATCATCACCCCCACGTTACAGAGGAGGAAACTGAGACCTGCCCAAAGCACTCAGGATACCAACCCTGTACTCCCAACTCCTCACCCCTGCACCACCTCCAGCTTAGTGCCTGGCATCCTGGTGCCCACACAAGCCCAGTTAGCAAGTATTTGTGGCATGAACAAAAATGACTCACCGGGCATCTGTTTGCCCCTTCTGGTAGGAGCAAAATTTCCTAGTGATTGTTTGTCGTAAATAAACTGTATGGTTGACACATTAATGTCACTTCCTTAGAGGCTGTCAGTCACGGCTCCTCCCAAACCCTAGCTCTTTGAGTAAGAAATGCAGGAAGGAGAAGCATGATGGGTAGGAACGGGGCAGAGCAAAAGAAACCGGAATGATTCTCGGATTATAGCTTTTTAGACAGCTTAACTTTCTTTTTTTTTTTCCTTTTTTGAGACAGAGTCTCACTCTGTTGCCAGGCTGGAGTGCGATGGCATGATCTTGGCTCACTGCAACCTCCACCTCCTAGGTTTAAGCAATTCTCCTGCTTCAGCCTCCTGAGTAATTGGGATTATAGGCACACGACACCACGCCCAGCTAATTTTTGTATTTTTAGTAGAGAAGGAGTTTCACGTTGGCCAGGATGGTCTTGATCTCTTGACCTTGCGATCCGCCCGCCTGGGCCTCCCAAAGTGCTGGGATTACAGGCATGAGCCACCTCGCCCGGACAGCTTGACTTTCATATATGTAAACACCTTCATATCCAAAAAATAAATTATAAAAGTGGAGGGGGAGAAACATTAGCTTATTAAAATCGATCAAATAGGCTGGGCACAATGGCTCACGCCTGTAAACCCAGCACTTTGGGAGGCTGAGGTGCGAGGATTGCTTGAGCCCAAGAGTTCAAGACCAGCCTGGGCAACATAGTGAGATCTTATCTCTACAAATATACAAAACTTAGCCAGGCATGGTTTGGTGTGCATCTGTGGTCCCAGCTACTAGGGAGGCTGGGGCAGGAGGATCCCTTGAGCCTGGGAAGTTCAGGGTGCAATGAGATGATTGCACCACTGCAGTCCAGCCTGGATGACAGAGCAAGACTCTGTCTCAAAAAAAAAAAAAAAAAAAAAAAAAAAAAGACTGGCTCACACCTGTAATCCCAGCACTTTGGGAGGCCAAGGCGGGTGGATCAAGAGGTCAGGAGTTCGAGACCAGCATGGCCAACATGGTGAAACATCTCTTCTAAAGATATAAAAAATTAGCTGGGCATGGTGGTGTGTGCCTGTAATCCCAGCTACTTGGGAGGCTGAGGCAGGAGAATTGCTTGAACTCAGGAGGCGGAGGCTGTAGTCAGCGGAGATCACACCTTTGCACTCCAGCCTGGGTGATAGGGCGAGGTTCCGTCTCAAAAAAAAAAAAAAAAAAAAGCAACTATACACCTCACTGTAAAAGACATATAAAGATCAGCTCCTTATTACTTTCTCTCAGGGCCCCTAGTTGGTAACTTCCACTTGCTGTCTGATGTCAGGCTGTCTAGCCCAGAAGGCCCTAAGGTCCAGGGAAGAGGGGGACTCTCCACTGCATTCCCCCAGCACCTCATTCAACCAAGTGGGGGTGAACAAAATGGCTCTTCACAGGCTGACCAACTGTCGAGTCCTCCCGGCTACCATCCAGCCCCAAGGCCTGGGCTCTGCTTACCACCTGCCATTCCAGGACCCACTGGCATTTCCTGGCTTTGGGTAACACACCTGATACCTGAGGCCCGTAAAAGTGACCCACCTTTACTTGGACCTCACACAGCAGGAAACCCTCCACCAGGCCGTGAGCCTGTGGGTCACCGGGTCTTGACGGCCAGCACTGGAAGGGGGCTTGAGCTACATCCAGGATCTCAAAACGCCCAAGGGGAACCTCCCAGGGCCCTCTAATTGCTTCCCAGGCTGCTGCTTCTTCCCTCTCACTTATCAGCCAGAGAGCTTCGCTCTTGCTTCTGGGTTGAAATTATGACAATAATGGCTCTTGGGTTAACAAAAAGAAGTAAACGGTGTTGGATAAATGCAGACTGACAGATTTTTTTTTAAATTTTTTCTGTTGAGATAGAGTCTCACTCTGTCACCCAGGCTGGAGTGCAATGGCGCGATCTCGGCTCACTGCAACCTCCACCTCCTGGGTTCAAACAATTCTCCTGCCTCGGCCTCCCGAGTAGCTGGGACTACAGGCATGTGCCAGCACGCTCGGCTAATTTGTTGTATTTTTAGTAGAGACGGGGTTTCATCATGTTGGCCAGGATGGTCTCTATTTCCTGACCTCATGATCGGCCCGCCTCAGCCTCCGAAAGTGCTGGGATTACAGGCAGGAGCCACCGCACCTGGCCAACAGATTCTTTACCAAGCTGGTGAGACCCAGGCAGAGAAGGCTGAGCGCTGCGCTCTTATCAAGGCTTGACTGAAGGCCCTCACCCAGGGTCACTATCGGAGCTCACTCGAGCACCCTCCCTCATGGAGCCCTGGGGTCAGCGGTGGAGAGGGTCAGAGCACCCCCAGCACCCCACAGCAAGATGGCCTGGGCTCAAGTCCTGCCTCTGCTCCCAGAGCCGTGACCGTGGGCAAGCTATTTTACCCCAGGACCAGTTCCTTGTCCGAAGGCAGGGCAATTAACAAGACCCTAACTCAGAATTCTTGTGTGGATAAAATCATGTGTGAAGAGCCTTTAGAACCTTGCTTCTCAAGGTGGCGGTGGGGTCCCAGGCCATCCACACATCTGGAGTGGGCGGGGAGATGCTGAGCCCTACCCCAGCCCTCTTTATAAAACCCCCGCATGGCTCCTGTATGCACTCCTGTTTTTGAAGCCCCCTGGACATCCCAACCACTGCCCCAAGTGTTGCGAGATGCAAGTGGCCCCGGCCACAGCTGCCTCCAGGGCGAGGGCTTTTCCTCACTGACTCCCACTGATCCCAGCAAGGCCACTTCCAGGTCTGCTGGGAGAAGCCCCAAGGGCACAGAGGTGGACCAGGGGCTGCCTGTATCACTTTATCTTTTCTACTTTATTACTTCAAATTAACAACCACAATAAAGCTCAAAAAAGTCCAATATTTACACAGGAAAAAAGTACAAAATTCCCCCCAAAGTTCTTCAGTATTTTTTTTTTCAGTTTTTTAAATTACAAAGTAATAAAAAGCTTTGCTCTTTAATTAAAAAAAAAAAAAGAAAAGAAAAAGGGGAAACAGAGGTAAATAAATTAGGAAAACACACGGAGAAAACAAACAAAAACAAAATAATAAAAAGAGGTGTTAACTAGGAAGGATAGTTAATCGGAAACCCAGCCCTGACCCCAGGCTCCTGCTCAGAACGGTGGAACCCAGGGAGAGGGGGGACCCCAGGTGACTGTCAGGACCAGGGAAGTCATTTATAACTCAGAGCCAGATGCCTTCTGGAAGTAGTCTCCATGGATTCTGCCCTAAAACCAGGAATGGAAGGAGCTGCCACCAGCTGAGGACGGGCTGGGGAGGGATCAGCGGCAGCGAGGACCCTTTGAGCTCTGAGGGATGCGGAGGTCACCACCCACCCCCACGTCCTTGTTAGTAGACACGGGAGAACAGGAATTCGGCCTGGCAGGTGGGGCGGGCCAGGGCACCTGCTGTCCTGGGAAACAGGTCAATACATCCACACACGCGCACAAGGGACACCGGCCCCCACCACCTCCCCACCCACTCCAAGGAGAGGCAGAGGAGGAGCCTGGAGGCCAGGGGGACACTGGAAAAACTCAGCACGGGAAGTCGGCCACTGTCATCTCAGAGTGGGTGTCGCTGTGCGTATCTCCTGGATTCTGAGGCTAGGGAAACTCAGTGGGTTTCGACTGACCACATCACTCCGATGATGCTCAAGGGCCTGCTGCGGCTCTGGGACCTGCCACTTCTGGGACATGGACCATTCCTCTCCCAGCAGGTGGTGGGTGGGGGGCAGGAATGGCAGGCGGGTCCGGGCTGTGGCGTCTGACTCCTATAGCCTGGAGTTGTCGGGGCAGCGTCTGGCCGCCTGAAGATTGGGGGCAGCAGGCACCACAAGGGGGCAAGAATCCTCAGTGCTGAGGGCATCTCATCTTCTTGCCATTGGCAAAGTAATCAAAGAAACAAAATCCATTGTCGGTTTTGTGCTGGGTTTTTTTGTTGTTGTTCTTTTGAGTGGTTTATTTTTTCCATCTTTTTTTGTTTATTAAAAGAAAATACAGTGAAGACACTAGAAGGGGGAAGGGAGAAGACAGGTGAGGTGCAAGGCTGCCACTGGCTTTTTTTTTTTTTTTTGAGACGGAGTCTTTCTCTGTTGGCAGGCTGGAGTGCAGTGGCACGATCTCGGCTCACTGCAACCTCTGCCTCCACGTTCAAGCTATTCTCCTGCCTCAGCCTCCTGAGTAGCTGGGATTACAGGTGCTTACCACCATGCCCGGCTAATTTTTGTATTTTTAGTAGAGACGAGGTTTCACCATGTTGGCCAGGCTGGTCTCGAACTCCTGACTTAAAGTGATCCGCCCAACTCGGCCTCCCAAAGTGCTGCGATTACAGGCGCAGGTCACTGCACCCGGCTCCCCAAAGCTCCTGTTTTCTTGTCCCTCGGTCTATCTCCCTCTGGGCCCCAGAGCCTGGCTCAAGGCCCAGCATGCTAAGAGATCCATCCTTACGTGACAGAAAGGAATTCTCTCCCTCTGCCCTCCCGGTGAGCATCTCCCACCCCATCCCCAAATATCTGCCCAACCCACCATGGATGGCCTGGTTCCTGGGCCTGAGATCTGAAGAAGGCCAGCCCTGTTCATGCCTCCACTCTCTCTGTGGATGAACTTCTACAACACAGACCACACTCAGATAGTCCCAGTGGGAAGCCGAGTCCCCTGATGAGTCGGGCTACTGCCTACACATGTTCCCCAGAGAGCTCAGATGATACCATCAACAAACCCAAAGAACCCCTACCACCTCCCCCTCCCAAGCCAGGCTGCAGCGTGCAGAGTTTCCATACCCTGCCTCAAGACCTCATGCAGTCAGGGAAGGACCAGGAGACCTGCACTGGCCAGAGGGCCTCTCCCAGTCCTGCAGGGGCCTCTAAAGGCCTCCTCCGCTTCCTCCACAGTCCTGTTGTGAGTCCTGTGCAGGAATTAACTTGCGTAACAGCCCAGAGGCAGAGACAGGGCTAAAGCCCTGGGAGAGGTCAGCGTGTGTGCCCATGGCCCCCCCTCTGCTGGGAACCAACCTTCCAGAATACATTACGGCAAAAGGAGACAGAGGGCTGGCCTGGGGGCAGAAAAAGAGTTTTTCCAGCAGAAATGAATCCATGTGGGGTCAGGCCTGAGCAGAGAAACCCTTGGCCCCGAGTCAGGCAGGCTCTGAGGTTTTAAACTCCTTGAGGTCCCTTAGTTCTGGGGAGCTTGGTACCATCTGCCACTGCCACCCACCCCCTCCACAAAACACTGGTCTCTTTCTGGGGCCCTGAGAGCTTCTAGGGCCGGCTGGGTGGGTTGCATCTACAGTGTCAAGGACTCACCTAAGCAAACACTGGTCCACTGGGAGCTCTCCTCACTTCCCGAGATGGTCAAATGGCACACTTGTCTTTTGAGGGCGGGGGAGGGAGAGAGAAGAACAAGCTTCAAGTCAAGTCCCTCTGCTGCTGACGATGGAGGTCTGGCAAGTCTCTCCCCACTGCGGAGCTCTACCCGCACCCCCAACCCGCACCCGCAGCCCCACACAGCCCCTCAAGCCAAGGGAAGCGACATGTGATTCCAATGACTCTAAGATGCCCCAATGACCCTAGGAACATTGTCCAGGGAGGTAAGCCTGCCACCTAACAGATGGCCAAGGAGGGTTCTCTCGCAGAACTCCCTCCTCGCTCACAGCCAGAGGTTTCTGAGGTGTCCACCCGGCCTCCCTCCCCTGCTGTGCCACGCAGGGCTGCTGGACCCAGAGTACCCCCTCCACAGGCAGGATGAGGGCAGGGCTCCCCGCCGCCCCTGCCAGGTCACCTTCCCTGGGCAGCAACCAGATTCTCCCTTTCCCAAGTGTTCCCATCCAAACACGGCCACAAAGTGGATGGGACCCCTCTGCTCTCATACCCCATGCTCTGGCCAGTGCTCTCAGAGGCTCCTGGGGGGGGTCCCTGATGCCAGGGAGCAGGAGTACCTCATCTCTGAGCCCCTGCTGCCCACCCAGGCCGGGCCCCTGACAGCGAGGGCCTGAGCCCAGCTGTACCACTGCCAGGGAATGTTACTGTCCTGAGCCTTAAATGACTGTGCTTAAGAGGGCTCATTAGACCTCAGAGGATTAAATGAGGCCAAGTCCCGGCTCAACAGACGGGTTCACTCCAAGGCAAGCAGCGTCAGCGGAGAGGGCAGAACAAAGCCAAGGCCTGACCTCACCCTGGGGGAGTCTCTAGCTCAGCTGTGAGGCCCAGAGGGACTGGCAGGGGGCAGCTCACCTGTGAGGCTGGGATCCGGGAGACCTCTTGCCGCCCAGTGAGGTCTGAGGAGGAGACGTTGGCGGGTGCGCCCCTGTGCAGCCTCATACTCACCTTCCTCTCCCGGTCCACCCGCGAGATCGCTCTGGGAGAAGTATTGCCTGCAGGGAGAGGCGTGGGAAGCCACCCTCAGAGTGGGCAAACACAGAGCAACCCTGCCCACCCTGAGCCCAGCCCACTGCCTGAGGCCCTGCTCACCAGCTGGCTGGATGCGGGAGGCTGGTGTGGAAGCCACAGGCTCGGCGGCACTGCGGAGCCGGTTCGCAGTGGCCCCCGTGGGTGGGCCAGGGGGCAGGGCCCGGGTCGCGGACCCCCGTAGCTGCCCCATCCTCTCCTCTCGCTCGTGTTCTCGCCGCTCCCGGTCCACGTCTTCGGGGTTCCGGGCTGCACCCTGCAGGGAAGCAAAAATGGACACCGGTCAGCCCCAGAGGCCAGGGTGCTCTGGGCCCAGCAGCCCTGCAGGGCACAGCAGGGGAAGGAGGCTGGGTGGGCATCTCAGAAACCCTCTACTCCAGCCTCGCCCCCAAGCGCAGGAAGCCATGACCCACGGTCACACAGCAGAGATACGAAGCCACACAACCGCCCAGAGGAAGGAGAAAGCAGCAGTCTGCGGGCAGAGGGAGGTCGGTCTGCCCTGCTTTCCTGGGATGGAGCCAGAGCCAGGACCACTAATGCCCCCAGGATGATCAAGAGCACCCCTTGTCCCTCCCGGCCTGGGGCTGGGCCTGCCCTGGCCCCCTCTGTGTACCGAGAGCCCTGAACTACTCAGTGTTGCCAAACCGAGCAGGGAAGCTGTCAAGAGGCCTTTAGCAGACTGGCTAGCGGTATCCAGAGGGGAAAAGAACAGGCCCAGAGTCACAAAACTAGTGGAAGGCTGGGCCAGGACTCAAACCAGCCCTCCCGGTACCCAGCCAGGGGCTCTTTTCATCAGGAAGCTGTCTTTCCCCTGCCAGGACCTGGCAATGGCTTCTGGCAGGTACAGTGCAGGCCACAGCCAAGAGACCCAGGGGACCCACAGAGTCACTGCCTGCCTTGGGACGGGGGCTCAAGAGGAGCTGGAGAAGAAAATGGGGTCACGTGCCCCATGGAGGAAGAAGAGGCCCAGCAGGCAAGGCTGGAGCAGAAGGGGTACCCCGAGCCCCCAGGTGCCCTGCTCTCCAGCTACTGCTGCCCCCTGTGCAGGAGGAAGTGAGAAAGGCCCAGAGAGGAGCAGGTGTCGGAGCAGCGCCCAGCTGCATTACCTAGTTCATCCCGGGGCCATCCGCAGGGAAGGGCAGGGGGCTGGCAGGAGGGGGGCCGCATCTGTGGAGGAGAGAGCTGCGGGCTGAGTTGGGGGCCTGCTCATGGGCCACAGGGTGTGGCTCCTGCCACCCACATCTCTCCCAGGAGACTGGCCAAGAAGTGGGGGCGGGGGTGGGCCCTGTCTTTAAGGAACTCCAGGAAATACTGGCTAGGACCAGAATGATCCCTGAACCTTAGTGAGGCACCATCGCCCAGAAACCCCTCATGACCTGTCTGGGGTCACACAGCTCAGGGCAGAGCTGGGATCTAGTCCTCTGCCACCTAATCCCACTCTGCTCCTAGCATCCCAAGAGGTCACTGTTCAGAGCCTTGCCTTAGACCACTCTAGAGACACATCTTCCCATCCTCCCACCTAGAAGCCTCTCAGACAGTCCTGGGACCACCAGGTCTCCAACTCCTGACCTCTGGTCCTCATCCTGGGCTCCCACTCAGTTGCAGGCTTGCCAAGAGTCACTCTGCCAGAGCCACAGCAAAGCCCGGGGAGGAACATGAGCCATGGCACCTCCGTGCTGAACCTCCTGCAGGCAGGGTCACACCAACCCCGCAAGGCCGGTCAATCTCGTTCCCTAGTTTGGGACACAGAGGCTGAGTGACTTATTCCAAGGCGTGCAGCCCTGCAGCCACCAGCCAAGCGGAGGGCTGGAGCCCCTGCCCTTCGTGAGCCCAGCAGGCTCAGGCCATCGCCAGCCCAGAGGCAGGAATCGGGTGATTCTCCAAGGTCCCATCCAAACCACAGGACGCAAAAAACGCACAGCAGGGAGTTCTCTTGGCCTTTATTGCCCATAGAAAACACAAAAGGTCAGCAACCATCCACCTGTCATCACATGGACCTGTCTTTGGCTGTAATTCCTTCCTGGCCAGCTGGTTGGCCCTCAGAACACGGTGGCTGTATGTGCTGAGAGTGGCTTCCAGACTCCAGGGACCCAAAGATCCCAGCACCCCGATGCTGAACACAGGGGTCCTGTCTACTGTCGGGGGGTGTGGGAGGGGTCTGGCCTCAGGCTGAAGGTTCCCACTGCATGTTTTCCAGATGCTTCTGCCAGGGGGCTGCTGGAGGTGGTTCGGCTCACCACAGTGGCCGTGGCAATGAGCCAGAGATAGGCAAAGGATAAGGTGGGGGGCACCTCTGCCCAGCTTCTAACTCCAGGGCCTGCCTCAAGAGGGACTCCAGGGAGGCAGTGAGAGCAGCAGCACTGGGCGGAGAGGTGCTCCTGGCCTGGCTAGAGAAGAGATCTTGCTGGCTAGACAGTCTTCCGAGAATCCATAAGGGAGGCACCCACAGCAGTGATGTCCTCAGAACGTTCTGGATGAAGAAAACGGTCCCACCTGCCTTGCTGGATGTGGTGGCCACTACATCCAGCTCTCGAGAACTTCAAATGTGCCAGATGTGATTGAGGAACGACATTTTCAGTCTGCCACGGAGTCTTGCTCTGTCGCCCAGGCTGGAGTGCAGTGGCACGATCTCTGCTCACTGCAACCTCTGCCTCCTGAGTTCAAGTGATTCTCCTGCCTCAGCCTCCTGAGTAGCTGGGATTACAGGTGCACACCACCACACTTGGCTAATTTTTGTATTTTTAGTAGAAACGGGTTTCACCATGTTGGCCAGGCTGGTCTTAAACTCCTGACCTCAAGTGATCCACCCTCCTTGTCCTCCCAAAGTGCTGGAATTACAGCATGAGCCACCATGCCTGGTCGACATTTCCAGTCTTGATTAATTTTAATTCATTAAAAATGTGTCACATGTAGCCACTGGCTACCATATTGGACAGTGTCAGTCTAGAGAACACAAAATCCATTCTTAGAGTTGTGCTGAGCTGGAGGGCCAAGCCCATCGCAGAAGCAGACTTGGGAGTGACTATCTTGATGAGAAAGTGCCCAGTGCCCAATGCCCTGTGGTGGAAAGCACTGGTCTCAGGTGTCCCAGGGCCCTGAGCCTTTGGAGCCAGAAGGTCTAGGGTAAAATCAGAGAAGGTACTACCTGCCCAGATCCCATTCCCACCCCTGCTGAAAAAGGTAACAGAGGCCTCTCTCCCTGAGGTCCCTGGCCTGCGAGACCCCCATTCTCTGCCTGACCTCTGTCTCACTCCTTAGTGAACGAGACCACATCACTGTCTGCAACCAGAGAGAAGAGAAGCCCAAGACCAGTGTGCCGACCTTGGCTTCCAGGAGAACAAGGCCTTGGTCCTAATCATGTGGCAAGGCGGCCGAAGGCCCTGCCATGAAATAGGCTCACCAGGATGGAGCTAGAGGTGGTGTTTAATGAGTTCAGGTTCAATACAGAGGCTGCCGGCGGGGTCTGGCTGTGAGTCTGCCCTGGGACCCATTCCCACCATGCCCCTCTTGGGCAGTGGCCGCCATCCTTCCTTCAGGCTGGCCTGGCCCTCGGGCGGCTGGCTCCTTCCCAAGGATCCCATGGCAGGGCCTTCTCCACCATCCCCTCCACCCAAGAAACACTTCCTCAGGCCTGGCCCCGATGGGCTCAGGCACACCTGGCGACATCAGAAATGGGGCCCTGGAGTCCAGACCACAGGCCAGTAGTTTTGGGGGGGCAGCTCCTCCACCTCCTCCATGGGCCTATCTGGGGGGCTCTGGGTGCCCAGGGGCGCCGGGCACCTGGAAGGGACAAAGAGAGCACAGCTGAGGCTCAGCCTCTTGTGCTCCCTGGTCAAGTGGTAAATCTTGGAAAAGCCAGGCCTCAGAGGGTCCTTACCAGTATGTGGATGGGTATGTGGGCCCGGCACAGGGACAGGGGCGGGGACAGAATGGTCCCTTCGCTGTCACAGGGCTGTCACAGGGCTGAGCCTGGCTCGAGGAAGCCCGCTTTTCCAGAAGAGATGTGAAACAAGACATACAATTTCACGGATTCCAGAGCCCTGGGCATAGCCAGCCAATGCTGCTCCCCACCCCACCCCCGGGACTCTTAAAAGAGGGAAACAGAACAACTGCCTAGCCAGACCCAGGGTCCCATGACCAAGAAGAAAGAAAGCAGCATGACTGGGTCCAGGCTGACTGGAGGGGCCACGGTGCAGGTAGCCGCCTGGGACGTGCAAAACAGGAGCAGCAGGATAGTGTAGACAGCGATCAGGGCGGCAGGGGGCGCCGCCAGCACCACCCATGCCTCACCTCGGGCACCTACGGGGGACCCCAGGCCATGCCAGGTCCTCCTTGTTCCGACGGGAGACAGCGCCCCACCTGGGCCCTGCTGCCTACGGCGGCACGAGCTGTCAGCACGGATGAGGCAGGAGGGCTCCGGGACCCCAGTGACATCAACCACACTGTCCAGCTCATACCTCTTGTCTGTCGGGAGCCCCGCCCACCACCAGCTCACTCTGGCCCTGCGAGTCAGGGCCTTCCCGGTCCAGTCCCCCAAGCCCGCCTTGGTCTCCAGGTGACTCACGAATTTCAGCATGTTCCAGTCGAAGACGTAGTCATAGGAGAAGCCCTGCCGGTGGAAGAGGTTGCGGAAGAGCTGACGTAGGTAAGAGTAGTCGGGCTTGTCGTCAAACCGCAGGGAGCGGCAGAAGTTGAGGTATGTTGAAAATTCGGCTGGTGGGGGTTGCAGGAGACAGAGAGGGCCACCGTGAGGCCCACACTCCCAGAGCCCCTGCAGCCAGCATTGTCCTAGCCACCCACTGTTCCTACAAATACTTTCAATCTGAGAGGGGGAAGAAAAGGAGGCAACAGAACCACGGCCTTCCCTACCACGATGAAAGCCTGGCCTGTCTGTGACAGAGTCTCTGCCACTTTCAGAGCAAGGGAAGACCTGCCAACAGCGGCCAGGAGCCTCTGCCAGGCAGCCGGCTCTAGGAGCCGTGCCCACAGCTCTTCCGCTGCCCTCACCAAGCACCTTGGGGCCCGAAGATCAATCGTTGCCATAAACTGAAAGGACTGCAAGAGCCCGATGGGACCTTCCCACATGACCTAAGCAAGAGGAGGAAAACTTCCATTTCCTTCTCAAAAAAACTGGGGAGAGGGCCCCTGGGAGATGAGGCAGGAACGTGGGCTAGGGAACAACAGGTGTAACAGTCAGGCCAGGGAAACCAGGCCTTCAGGCTGTGCCAAGGAGTGGCAAAGAGCCAGGGGTTACTGCTCGGGTGCCAAGGGCTGGGGCAACCTAGTGTGGGCATTGTTTTTTTTTTTTAAGACAGAGTCTTGCTCTGTTGCCCAGGCTGGAGTGCAGTGGCGCAATCTCAGCTCACTGCAACCTCCGCCTTACAGGTTCCAGAGATCCTCCTGCCTCAGCCTCCCCAGTAGCTGGGACTATAGGTGCCTGCCACCACACCCAGCTAATTTTTGTATTTTTAGTAGAAACGAGGCTTCACCATATTGGTAACGCTGGTTTCAAACTCCTGACCTCAGGTGATCCATATGCCTCGGCCTCCCAAAGTGCCGGGATTACAGGCTTGAGCCACAGTGCCAGGCCCCAGTGTGAGCTTTGTATGGCCTCACTTTCCCCTTAGACAGTGCCTCAGGGGCCCCCAGGCGTGTCCCCTCCCACTGGGCTACTCACAAGGATAGCCTTTGCAGAGGACCTCGATGGGTGTTGACATCTTCTTCTCGCTGATCCGCTCATACTTCTGGCGCTTGGTGGCTGCTTTGAGTCCCTGCCAGGGCAGGGAGCCCAAGTTGAAGTACATGAGCACGTAGCCCAGGCTCTCCAGATCATCTCGACGGCTTTGCTCTGTACAGAGAATCAAAGGCCAGGTGAGGGACAGGGGTCCACTCAGGCCCCTAGCTCATCCTCTGGGTTGTGCTCCTCACCACACACCAAGCACCCTCCCATGTTGCTCACTGCACTCATTTGAAACAAACACTG
This sequence comes from Alouatta palliata, assembly GCA_004027835.1. Lineage (NCBI taxonomy): Eukaryota > Metazoa > Chordata > Mammalia > Primates > Atelidae > Alouatta > Alouatta palliata. Next base: position 22,828 of record PVKV010017859.1, read on the forward strand.
CTATTATCTTCCTCCCACAGAGAAGCAGCCCAAGGCAGGGCCTTCTCAACTTAATTTGGCCCTAGTTTTTCCAGCTCAGGCACTTACTCAATGCCTGTGAGTGGGCACCTACTGCCCCCTTGCCTGGCCCACCCCATGGAGAGGTCACAAGCTTCAGCATCAGCCAGGACTGGGGTCAAATCCAGCTTTGGCATCCGCTAAGCTGCACGACCTTAAGTAACCTGTGTTTAAACCTCTGAGCCTGTGTTTCCCAGCCTGCACCAACAGGAAGCGTCCTGTCCTCACCCACTCAACAGGGCAGAGGAGGAAGCAGATGGGGTGGGGACTTTCTCACTAGAAAAGAGCCCGGGGGTCTCCACTAAGCTGGGGGTGGGAGGGCTCCAGAGAGCTGGGCCCTGGCCAGCGGCCCCAGGTGCACACTGCTCCAGGCCTGGCTCCCTCACCAATGCCCAGGTGTGTGTTGATGGAGGCGTAGCGGGCCGTGCCGGTCAGGTTCTTGTTTTCCCGGTAGGGAATGTGCTGGTGCGTGCGGGCGTCCCGGTACTTCTTGGCCAGGCCGAAGTCGATGATGTAGACCAGGTTGCCCTTCTTCCCCAGCCCCATGAGGAAGTTGTCGGGCTTGACGTCCCGGTGGATGAAGTTCTTGGAGTGAATGTACTCGATGCGGCTGATCTGGGGGGGAGGGGGCCATTCAGCAGGTGATCGACAGAGGGGTCCTCACCCAGCGCTCTGGCCCAGGCAAGGGCTGGGGCCACAGAGACGGAAAACATACACCTGGTGTCTGCCCTGGAGAGGCAGAAAGGTCTGCCTTCCACTATGAAGGGTGATTTCAAGGGGCAGGCCAGAGAAGGCCTTCTGGAAAAAGTGATATCAGGATGAACTCTGAAGGAGGAGTTCACCAAGTTGGTTGTGAGACAGAGAAACAGAGCAATGCAGGGAAGCTAATGCTAAGATCCAGAAATGAAGAGTCCACTAGAAAGGCAGCTGGGTCCCCATGGAAGGCTTGCCTGCCCCGTTCCACACTCACAGGATTCAGGGAACCAGAGGCAACAGATGCAGGGGGCATGCGGGAAGCCTAAGCCAGGCACAGGTGACAGAGATGGAGCGCCAAAGACAGGGCTTCTGAAGGATGCCAAACTCAGGCATACACACGGCCCTGTTGCCTTTGATTTTTTTTTTTTTTTTTTTTGAGATGGAGTCTCAGTCTTTTGCCCGGGCTGGAGTGCAGTGACACAATCTTGGCTTACTGCAACCTCCACCTCCTGGGTTCTGGTGATTCTCCTGCCTCAGCCTCCCGGGTAGCTGGGACTATAGGTGCATCCCACCACACCCGACCAGTTTTTTGTATTTTTAGCAGACGGTTTCACCATGATTGTCAGACTGGTCTCACAGTGAGATCCCATCTCTATTTTCTTCTTTTTTTTTTGAAACGGAGTCTTTCTCTGCTGCCCAGGCTGGAGTGCAGTGGCATGTGGCATGATCTTGGCCCACTGCATCTTCTGCCTCCTGGATTCAATCAATTCTCCTGTCTCAGCCTCACAAGTAGCTGGGACTACATACAGGCACCCGCCACCATGCCCAACTAATTTCTGTATTTTTAGTAGAGACGGGGTTTTCCCCATTTTGGCCAGGCTGGTCTCAAACACCTGACCTGTGATCCGCCCGCCACAGTCTCCCAAAGTACTGCGATTATAGGTGTGAGCTACCTCGCCTGGCCCAGGCCTGTCCTCTGGCATCCTCTCGAGGCAGGAGTCCGAGCTGGTATCTTGGGCCCATAGGCACCTGGCTGGGGGTGGAGGGGATGGGGACTCACCATCTGGTCGGCCAGAAGCAGCACCGTCTTGAGGCTGAACTTGCGGGAACAGAAGTTGAATAGGTCCTCGAGGCTGGGCCCCAGCAGCTCCATGACCATTACGTTGTAGTCACCCTCAGCTCCGCACCACTTGATGGACGGGATCCCCACTGGGGGCCAAGCGGAGAGTTTCTGTCAAGGGGCAGAGGCAGCCAGCCACGCCTGCCCCTCCACCCACCTCCCACCCCGCACCCGCCACAGCCCACCCCGCGGCCCACCGCCTCCCACCCCGCGCCCGCCGCCGCCCACCCGGCGCCCCGCCGCCTCCCACCCCGCGCCCGCAGCCGCCCACCCCGCACTCACCGCCACCCTGCATCATCTTGTAGAACTTGCTCTCAATGTGGAGCTGGGGGTGCTTTGTCTTCACACACTCCAGCTTGATGGCGACTTCCTCACCAGAGGCGATGTTGGCACCTGTCCGGGGCGGGGAAACAAGGCACCAGGGTCACCATCAAAGGCCAGGCAGTCCTAGGCGCCCCATTAAGCATTTCTGAGATCTGGTGTGTGCCAGGCCCTGGGCCATCTGCCCTGGAGAAGCTCTTAGCGGAGGCTGGGAAGGGGGCAAAGGAGGCTCAGCAAAGGCTTCCTGCAGGGAAAGAAGAGCAGCGCTTCGAGGGACAGAGGTGACACATAAGGGCTACTCAGAGCCACAGGCTGGGGCAACAAGGAGGCCCAAGATATATGGGGCACGGGGCAGGAATGCAAAAGGCTCACAGACCACCTAAGGGAGGGAACCGAGGCCTGGAGCAAGGCTGGGCAGTGGGGTCTATCAGCTTGAGGTGGTGTTATGTGCAGAGAAAGGGCCCAATGGGGCTGGGCTGCCAAACACACCGAGCAACCCAGGACCACCCTGGCCTGCAGGATGAGGACAGGACGGCCACGCAACCCCTCAGTCGATGCCGGTCCCTTCAGAGGGAGCCCTGCACATTCTACTTCAGTATCTCATTGGATTCTCACCCCTGTTCTAGAGATGACAAAACTGAGACCCAGCTCAAGGTCACATGACCAGCAAGTGGCGGCCTCAAACATCGACCCAGCTCTGCTGGCCTCCAGCCTAGGTCAGAGGTCCTACCTGCACGTCTGCCTCTCCCCTAACCCACTCCTGGCTTCTCAAATATCCTCGGCCGGGTGCGGTGACTCACATCTATAATCTAAGCACTTTGGGAGGCCGAGGCAGGCAGATCATGAGGTCAGGAGTTCAAGACCAGCCTGGCCAACATGATGAAACTCCGTCTTTACTAAAAATACAAAAAATTAGCCAGGTGTAGTGGCAAGCACCTGTAATCCCAGCTACTCGGGAGACTGAGGCAGGAGAATTGCTTAAACCCGGGAGGTGAAGGCTGCAGTGAGCCAAGATCCTACCACTGGATTCTAGCCCGGCAATAGAGTGAGATTCCATCTCAAAAAAAAGAGAGGAAACTACCCTCACACACACCAAAGCCTTGCTCTCTGCCTGGGCCCAGTCCCCCGACTCAAGAAGTCACCAGAAAGACCAAACCCAAAGTGCACCTTGCCTCAGTTTCCCTAGCTATACGGGTGGAAGAGAGGAAGGGCTGGGGTGAGGCTGGGAGACGGGGTGTCTCCTTGGGGCCAGCGGCCAGCCCACCAGGAGTAGGACAGGCCTATATCAGCACAGAAACAGGCCAGCACATCCCCCAGGGACACAGCCCCAAGAGGAGTCCACGACAGGAAAAAGGCAGGACCTCAAATCCAAAGAAAAGATGAGACTCTTCAGTAATGATGTCCCTGGAACAACCGGCTGGCCAGCTGAGAAAACACACCAGGGCTCACACAACCAGGAGAAATCTCAAGTGGAGGAAAAGTTGGTATCAAAGAAATAAAGGTGGGGGTGTGAGTGGGCACAGCCCCTGCACCTACTGAGTAAAGCTGAACATAAACAAACGCTCACCCAAACAACCCACTCCTGAGTGTATGTCCTTTAGAAACATATATGCCCCAGTGGGACAGGACAAGGACGTACACAAGCACAAACAGCCCAGGTGCCCAGCAGCAGCAGAAAAGGAATGGTGGCGCAGTCAGTCACCCAGCTATCCCAGATGGCACACTCCTCACAGCAGCTGGAGGGGGAAGCCACCAACTCTGTCACAGATGAAGGGACGAACAGAACTCGGTGTCTCCACACCGTGGAATATTATTCAGCAATAAACAGGAATAAAGGCCGGGCTTGGCGGTTTACACCTGTAATCTCAGCACTATGGGAGGCCAAGGGTGGTTGTTCATGAGGTCAGGAGTTCAACACCAGCCTGGCTAAGATGGTGAAACCCATCTCTTAATAAAAACCCGAAAAAAAATTAGCCAGGCATGGCAGCATGCACCTATAATACCAGCTACTGGGGAAGCTGAGGCAGAGAAGTGCTTGAACCTAGGAGGTGGAGGTTGCAGTGAGCCAAGATCACACCACTGCACTCCAGACTAGGTGACAGAAGAGACTCTGTCTCAAAAAAAAGAAAAAGAATAAAATACTGACACATGCTACAACAGGAATGCACCTTGAAAACATTCTACCCGAAAAAACCAGACACAAAGGGACACATGTTGTATGATCGTATTCACATGAAATATCCAGAATTGGCCAATCCAGAGAGACATAAAGTAGAATGGGGGTGGCTGGGGGCCAGGGACACAGGCAGCGGGGAGTGCCTGCTGATGGGCATGAGAATTTCTGTCATGGTGATACCTGGCCAACGTGGCGAAACCCCATCTCTACTAAAATTACAAAAATTAGCTGGGCATGGTGGCGGGCACCTGTAATCCCAGCTACCTGGGAGGCTGAGACAGGAGAATTGCTTGAACCCGGGAAGGCGGAGGTTGCAGTGAGCTGACATTGCACGACTGCACTCCAGCCTGGGTGGCAGAGACTCTGGCTCAAAAAAAAAGAAGAGTGCTTGCACAGTTCTACTGGTTTCCATATCAAAGCAGGCGACAAGACTGGACAATACGGATTTAAATACGAAAGAAAGGAAAAGATTAAATGTCAGCGGGTGGTGCTAGGGAGCGAGATACCTCACGCCTGGCAGGTATTCTATATGTATTCTTTGCATCCACTCAACATTTAATGTTAGAAGGGAGAATTGCCTTATAGCCTTGGGGTTAAGCAAGGCTTTTATTTTTATCCCTGATTTAAAATCCTGAAGCCTTAAATTTAAATTAAAAACAAAACAAAACCACAACTCCTTCCTCTCCAAAAAAAGGAATCCCTTCTGCATGGCAAAAACACCAGAAATAAAGTCATAAGAAACATACTCACTTGCAATTCTCATCAAAGGCAAAGAGCTTGTATGTAATGAGCGCCTACAAATCAGTCGGAAAAAGACTCAACAGAAAACAGGGCAAAGGATTTGAACACACACTTCACAGAGAAATAATTCATTAATAGAAAAGCCTTACTCACAGGGAAAGATGCCCAACCTCCTTGTAAGATAAATGCAAATTAGTATGATCCTGAAAGACCATTTTCCACCTAGGATTGTCAGAAGTCTTACAAGTTAACACCGGTCTGTCGGCAAGCAAGACTGTGGGGTGGCTGAGCGCTCCTCCCAGGTGGTTGAAGTGGGAACTGGTGAGTGGCGCCTGGAGGGGGATTTGACATAACTCAGCCCTGACCTGAACAACCCCCCTTCTGGGAGTTTACTCGACATCCTAGCACAGCGCAAAACAAGGCGGGGACCAGGCTGTCGGCTGCAGGCTGTTTGCAACAGCAGAAGCTTGGAAACAACCCATATGTCCCTCTTGTGGGGGGCTGATTAAATAAAGAAGAGTCTATCCATAAAACAGAATACAATGGAAAAAGAATGAGGAAGCTCTCCCTGCACAGAAGTGGCAAGATCTCCAAGATACGGGAAGTGAAAAAGCAAAACACAGAACAATGCATATTTCACGCTCTCATTTCAGTTTTCTTTAAAAAGGTGGGGAACTAAGTATCTGTGTTTGGCTCTAGCTACATAAAGAAACACTGAACAAAACACAACTGTGCAGGGCTAAGTGGGTCAGGGAGGAAGAGGGGGAGGCTTCACTGGATACTATAAGTTGTTATTTATTTCAACACCTTTATTGAGATGTAATTCACATAACTCTCCAATTGACTAACTCAAAGTTTACGACTGTTTTTAGTATATTCACAAGGTTGTGCAGTCATTACCACAATCAATTTTAGAACAGTCAGCCCTTTGCATCAGCATCTGCTGTGGGTTCCCCATCTGCTGATTTAACCATGGATCAAAAATATGTAGGGGAAAAAAAACCAATAAAAAATAACAATACAACAATAAGAGATAGGTTGGGCTCTGCATTGATCTAAAATAAAAGAAATAGGCTGGGCTCAGTGATACACATTTGTAGTCCTAGCACTTTGGGAGGCTGAGGAGGGACCACTTGAGTCCAGTGGTTCGAGGCCTGCCTAAGCAACATAGTGAGCCCTTGTCTCTACAAAAAATATCAAAATTAGCCAGGCGTGGTAGCATTTGCCTGTGGTCCCAGCTACCTGGGAAGCTGAGGCGGGAGGACTGCTTGAGCCTAGGAGGTCAAGGCTGCAGTGAGCCACGATCATGCCATCACATACACTCCAGCCTGGGTGACAGAGCAAGACCATGTCTCAAAAGTAAATAATAAATAATATAAAAATTAAAAATACAGCATAACTATTTACATAGCATTTACATTGTATCAGGTATTATAAGCAACTTAGAGATGATTTAAAGTTATATAGAGGATGTGTGTAGGTTACACACAAATCCCACACCTTTTGATATCAGGAACTCGAGAACTAGAGAATTTTGGTGTCTGAGGGGGATCTGGAACCTATTCCCCACAGGTGCCGAGGGTAGGGGGTGCTGCATTTTCTTTTTCTTTTTGAGACATGGTCTCAATCTGTCACCCAGGCTGGATTGCAGTGGTACTAACACAGCTCACTGCAGTCTCAACCTCCAGGGCGCAAGTGAACCTCCCACTTTAGCCTCCCAAGTAGCTGGGACTACAGGCACAAGCCACCACCCCCGGATAATTTTTTTTTTTTTTTTTTAAAGACGGGGTTTCACCATGTTGGTCAGGCTGGTCTTGAACTCCCGACCTCAGGTGATCCGCCCGCCTTGGCCTCCAAAGTGCTTGGATTACAGGCGTGAGCCACCATGCCCAGCAATTTTTATATTTTTTGTAGAGACAGGGTTTGCCATGTTGCCTAGGCTAGTCTTGAACTCCTGGGCTCAAGTGATTCACCTGCCTCAGCCTCCCAATGTACAGGGATTACAGGCATGAGCCACCATGCCTGGCCCAGGAAGGCTATATTTTCATCACCCTGAAAACACCTGTAGCCTTTGGTGGGGTCAGGTCTGAGGCAGGGGGAGGATCTCCTAACTCCAACCCCTGCGCCCCCGGCTAATTTACTTTCTGCCTCCACAGATTTGCCTTTTCTGGACATTTCACAGAAATAGAATCCTATGACACGTGATTTTTGTGACTGGCTTCTTTCACTTAACACATTTTTGTGTTTTGATTTTTAGTTTTGTGTTATTTGGAGGTTTAATAAAAGGAAAAGAAAAACAGAATGAATAACTCAATCTAGCCAGCAACAGGAAAGAAAGTACTCTGCGAACTGCAAAGAGCTTTTGAAGTATCAATGCTTGTCACTGGGACGAGCCACACAGGTTTTGAGCCACACAGGTTTCCATCAGGAAGCAAGGATGTGGCATAGGAGGGGGGCTGGGCTCCTTAGAGTCCCCTGGCCATGCTCCATTTCCCCAGGAGCAGAGAGGCAGGAGAATGCAGCAGTTAAACTGTGAGTTTCAGAGAAAAGCTGCTAGAGCCCAAATCCTGACTTGGACGCCTGGCCAGGGGTCCTCAGACAAGGCATTTCACCTCTCTGAGCCCCAGGCACCTCATCTATAAACCGATGACACTAGCTGAGTAGGAATTTTTTTTTCTTTTTGAGACGGAGTCTTGCTCTGTCTCCCAGGCTGGAGGGCAATGGCGCAGTCTCAGCTCACTGCAACCTCTGCCTCCTGGGTTCAAGCAATTCTCCTGCCTCAGCCTTCCAGGTAGCTAAGATTACAGGCACATACCACCCACACCGGCTAATTTTTGTATTTTTAGCAGAGATGGGGTTTCACCATGTTGGTCAGGCTGGTCTTGACTTCTGACCTGGTGATCCACCCACCTTGGCCTCCCAAAGTGCTGGGATTACAGGCGTGAGCCGCCGCGCCCGGCCCATGAGGATGCTGAAGAGCAAACATGCTTAGAGAGTGCCTGGCACACAGTCAATGCTCCACGATGCTCGGCTTGATGGGAAGTGCAGCCCCTAGGCTGGAGATGAGCTGGTGTCCAGCCAGTGGGAGGCAAGGAAGAAGGAGTAAGCCATGCTACGGAGGAAAGGAGAGCCTCCTCAGAGGGCAGACTACAAGGGCTCCTGACTCCCAAATAGGACTGGACTGGATAGACAAGAGAGGGCACAGCACAGGCAAAGGCCCCACAGGAGCGGGTACAGTAGCAGAAAAAGACAATGGAAGAGGTGGGCAGGGGAGAGATCTGAAGAGTCTTGAATAGCCAACTAAGATCCTGGCCTTCAGCCCGAGGCACCAAAGGCCACGTTCAGGTGTGTGATCCAGGATCTCTCAACCTTGGCACTGCTGACCCTGGAGCCAGAGAATTCCTGGTTATGGGGTTGCCCTGGGCACTGCAGGTGTCTAAAAGCACCCCTGACTTCTACCTGCTAGATGCCAGGGCACCCCCTTTGCCCTAAATTGTAACAAGCAAAAGGTCTCCAGATCTTGACACACGTCTCCTGGGGGGCAAATATCGCCCTGCTGAGACTACCTAGTGGATAAGAAAGGGCTGGAGGAGGTCAGAGGGGTAAAGGAAGGCCTGGGAGTGCCACTAGAGTCCAGGCAAGAGCTGTTAGTGGCCCTGCCCGGGCAGGGTGCAGGGACTGACACTTTGGAGGCAGGGCCTGCAGCACTTGGTGATTCAGCAGACGTGTTTGGGGAGGAGAGGTGCTGGGGAGGTAGTGGGTAGACCGGGCCCTCCTCCCCTCGAGCCCTTACGCCACCCTTCGAGTACTACTGTCTGCATTTCTTTTCTTTTTGAGACACAGTTTCACTTTGTCACCCAGACTGAAGTGCAGTGGCATGATCTTGGCTCACTGCAATTTCTGCCTCCCGGGTTCAAGCGATTCTCCTGCCTCAGCCTCCCGAGTAGCTGAGATTACAGGCAGACACCACCACGTCCAGCTAATTTTTGTATTATTTGTAGAGACCGGGTTTTGCCATGTTGGCCAGGCTGGTCTCAAACTCCTAACCTCAAACGATCCGCCTGCCTCGGCCTCCCAAAGTGCTGAGATTATAGGCATGAGCCACTGCGCCCGGTCTACTGTTTGCATTTCTGTGTGACATGTGGAAAACGGACACCAAAGGTCAAATGATCACATGCCACACACTTCCCAGGGACAGGGACCCAAGCTACTAGACAAAGCCTCTGACCCCCTCTAGTGCTGGAAACCTGCCAGAGCTGCCTCCCCCTGCAGCAGGTCCTGCCACCAATGAGTTCCCTGGTGGCCTCTAAATTCTATCAGGAAGCTCAGGCTTTTCTCTGAGCTCTCTTAATTCTTACAGCCACTGAGCTGAGGTTCAGAGAGGTTAGGGAACTGAGGGCTGACAGAACTGGTTGGGGCAAAGACAGGATTTGAAACTTAGTCCCCAGGCCGGGCACAGTGGCTCACGCCTGTAATCCCAGCACTTTGGGAGGCTGAGGCAGGCAAATCACCTGAGGTCAGGAGTTCAAGACCAGCCTGGCCAACATGGTGAAACCCCGTCTCTACTAAAAATACAAACATTAGCCAGGCATGGTGGCGGGCGCCTGTAATCCCAGTTATACAGGAGGCTGAAGCAGGAGAAATGCTTGAACTCAGGAGGCAGAGGTTGCAGTGAGCAGAGATCGTGCCACTGCACTCCAGCCTAGGCGACAAGAACAAACTCCATCTCAAAAAGGAAAAAAAAGTTAGTCCTCAAAGCCCCTGTGTTTTTTCTCCACTCCAACTCCAGACGAGGCTTCCTGGCAGAGGCTGTGTCTGGGAGCCGGCCGAGCATAGATGCAGGGGTCCCCTGCATGCGAAGGCCTAGAAGCTGGAAGAACTGCCTGATTTCAGGAACAGAAGACGGCCCATGAGTTAGATACAGTGAGGGCACTGCCAGTTCCCAAAACAAACTTGGTCACAGAAAAGGGCTTGAACCTGGCTGGCCTCAGAGGGGCTGGGAACTTGGCAAGTTCCAGGTGGCCACAGCAGTGGCCAGCCTCACATGGGGGCCTATTCCAGACACATGGACACAGTCAGGGACCTGGATGGACTGAGGACAGGGGATGAAGCCCACCTGTTACAGCAGCAGCAGTGGCTGCAACCTCAGTTCCCACCCATCAGAGGCCTGGAGTGTTCCCCGCACTAACTCTCACCCCTGGAACCACCTGTCAGCGGGGAACACTGTTTGCTACCCTTTTCAGAGCTGAGAACCAGAGACTCTTAAGAGGTCTAGAGAGTTCCCAAGATGCGAGTCTAGTGAATGGGCCCAGACTCGGCCACCTCTAGACCCGGGACGGGCAACAGCAGGCCCTAATCTCTTGGCTGACCCCGTATGATGCAGAGGGAGGAGGGGCAGAAGCCACATCCATAGTGTGCCGGCCCTCAGGTGATCCTGGAAAGCGAGGCTTGGAAGACGCATCCAGCCCCACCTGCAGAGGCCATCTGGAGTCAGGCCCTGGCACGGCACTGGGGATGAGAACGTGGCCAGAGCATTGAATAAATGCAGCCAGCAAGGCTGGCCAGGGAGGTCCTACAATCATCACTGTCCCCCAACCCACAAGACAGGGGCCCAGGAGGGTGCTGGCAGGGTGGTGAGTCAGGGCAGGGTCCCCCAAGGGCCTTGCACCAGTGAAGACAGGAGTGTCAGGAGTCTGACTCGCCTCCCCAGACTCAGACCCGGAGGACCCAGATCCTTCGAAAGCAACTCCCAACTAGAACCTGAGACCAATGGTGGGGTCACGGCGCACAGCACTACTGCTGGGCCCAGCACATGCGGGTATTTTACATGCCACGACCTCATTGCTTCTCACACCCACATTTTGCAGATGGGGAAGCCAAGGATGGAAAGGTCTTCACTTGCTCAAGCACATACAGCTCGTAAAAGGAAGCACCAGCGCCCAAACTTTGGCTGAATTTACTCTAGAGCCAGTACAAAGAGGAGTAAATCTGGACTTAGTTTTTAAAACAAATGAGATGGCTATGTAGATAAACGGGAAGTCCTGTCCCCAGGGAGCTCCCACCACACGAGATTCTGGCTTCTCTGAGTGATCTCGGGCTGTCCCCCCTCCAGCCATGAGCCTCAGTCTCCTGTCTGCAAAAACAGGAGCGGGACCTGGAATGGGTGCCGTGTAGGCACAAGTCTGTGTCAAGAGCTGTCTCCACGCCCTTTGACCTCCAGCCAGTGGCTCTGGGCTTCAGTGCTGAGCCCAACAGCTTCAGTGATATGAAGGTCTTTACACCCACCCCAATTTCAGAAACAGTAAGGAGCTGGGTACACTCATTTCAGATAAGACTGAGGCTCAGAGAGATATGGTGACTTACTCCAGGTCACACAGCAAATGAGGAACAGACTGGGGATCTGAACATGGACTAGACCCCAAATCTCAGCCTTTTTCTTTCCTTTTTTTTGAGACAGAGTCTCGCTTTGTCACCCAGACTGGAGTGCAACGGCACAATCTCAGCTCACTGCAACCTCAGCCTCCCAGGTTCAAGACATTCTCCTGCCTCAGCCTCCTGAGTAACTGGGATTACAGGCATGCACCACTGCACCCAGCTGATTTTTGTATTTTTAGTAGAGACAGGGTTTCACCATGTTGGCTAGTCTTGAACTCCTAACTTCAAGTGATCTGCCTGCCTTGGCCTCCCAAAGTGATGGGATTACAAGCGTGAGCCACCTCCCGGGCCTCCTTTTTGTTTGAGACATGGTCTTACTCTGACACCCACAGTGGAGTGCAGTCGTGCGATCTTGGCTCACTGTAGCCTCAACCTCCACAGCTCAGGTGATTCTCCCATCTCAACCTCCTAAATAGCTGGGATTACAGGCATATGCCACCATGCCCAGCTACCTTTTTGTATTTTTCTTATAGAGATGGGGTCTCACCATGTTCCCCAGGTTGGTCTTGAGCTCCCAGACTCAAGCAATCCACCTGCCTCGCCTTCCCAAAGTGCTGGTATTACAGGAGTGGGCCACCATGCCCAGTCACCCCAGCCTTTTTCAATCCTGCTGTGAGGCTGCTGCACATGTCTGTGCATGTCACAGTCCCCGTTTTCTCACTGGTTTACTTGACTAGCCTTCAGTGAACATCCACTGTGGGCAAGCCACGTGTGCTGGGCACTGGCAGATACCACCTAATGCCTGCATCCCGGAAGTAGCTCGGGGTTGCAGAGAAAACCTTTAAACCAGCGGCACTGCAAACCCTCCCTCCCTCCGAGCTCCAGGGTGTCCACAGGGAAGGGTCATCTACTAAACACTCAGCAATGAACCGCACATCTGGTTGGCACCTTAGCGTTTACAAAACACGTTCCCATCTGTCATTTCATCTGAGCCTTGTAACAGTTCTTGATCAGGCAGGCAGCCTTATCACAAACTTTACAGATGCGGACACTGAGGCACAGAGGAGCCGCAAGACCTTCCCACAGCCACACAAAGCCAGGTCTAGAATGCAGAGCTAGACGTCTAACACGTCACCCTCAGACGCTCTCACTCATGTAGAGAAGCACATAGCCTGCTTCTGCTAGTTTTCCAGAGCAGTCTTGGGAGGCCAGCTTGACCATCTGTGCCTCAGTTTCCTGATGTGTGGAGCAAATAATCTGGAACTATCTCTACGGGCTGCAGAAAGTACCTGCAAGGAAGTGCCCAGAGAACTCCCTGTCTCCTTCCCTGTCCCCATTGAGGGTTCCTTAGCAGCAGATCTCACACTCCATGGGCCCCTAACCATGGGCTAACAGAAACCCCAAAGTTTAGAACTAATTGACACAACATACAGACTTGGTGCCCTCTGTCCTAGACAGAGCTGATTTTCATTTTCCAAGGAAGGTAACCAAGGCACAGAGATGTGTCTAGCCTGCTTCTGAGGGTGCAGGGACAGGAATGAGGATAGACCCAAGAAGGGCTGACCACCTCACTTCAGCAACTCCAAGCCTCCACCCCCTAATCCACAATCACCAACACGAAATACCTTCCCAGACCAACAATCACAAAGGAAGGGCCAGGACTCATGACCGTGCCCCTCCAAAGTGGCACTGAAAGGCACAAGCCTCATTCTCCCAGGCCAAGGAGAGGACTGAGAGTTCAGTGATTTGTTTAAAATGCAACATCACAGCAAACTCATACTTTCAACAGGAAGCACATCCGGAGGGAAAGAGAGAGAGAACTCACTAATGAGGAGACCCCCCCACCCTGCCCCTGAGGTTACAGGGGAGCCTGCGTCATCCCAAAGCCTGCCTGGGCTGGGTTCCAGGAGGCCAGGCCACAGGGAAGGGGCCTGGCTGGGGGTCCAGCAGCAAGCCAGGCCTCTTTTATCTACCAATATCCTTCTCCCCGGACGCAAGGGAGAGGATGTGAACCCCGCCTGGGTTTCCCCACACCCGGCTGGGGACCCAGCTGACTGGGGACACTGAGGCACAGAGGAACTGCATGACTCCTGCAGAAATTGGAGCTAAAAATACCCTCCTGTGCCCGGCCTGGCCTGCCTCTCGGCAACCTGCTGCTTCCTTCCCCATCTGGGATGGCCCTGGGCGAATCATGCCACTGGAGCCACATTCTGACTTCAGATCCCAAAATCCTAGGGTCTTTCCTCCTCTTGGTCCCCTGGGCTGGCCCCAGGGGCTCCAGCTGGCACGAGGAACACTTACCCAGGTAGATATCTCCAAAGGACCCGCTGCCGATCTTCCGTCCCAGGCGGTACTTGTTCCCCACGCGTAGCTCCATGGCTTACTCTTGCTGCGGAGGAAGCAGGAACACGAGGGTCAGAGAGGTAGGGAGCCAGGTGAGGGGTCCAGCCTACCACAGCCAGGCAGAACCACCAGGAACTCGGAAGACCCCCATTCTCCCTATTGTCCAGGGAGAGATTTGGCTTCGCTTCGCCTGAAGACACCCAGGTGTCAGGTGGGCCACAGCCCATACCCCACCCACCCAGGGAACAGCTAAGGCAGGCTGAGAACAGGTTTCAGGATAGCCAGAGACAAGCAGGCGTGTCTTCGGGGGATGCTCATTCAGGGGTCCTTCAATAGAAGCTTCTCAAAGAATCACAATGGGCATTGGCCCTTTTATACCTCTGAAATGACAGGGCTCCTCCACTCCTAACCCTAAGCCCCGACAGCCTGGCCTGGTCTTCCCAAGTACTGCCCCTGCCCAGAGGCCAGACCTCGCCAGTGCCCAGCATGCTACTGAAGGGAAGGCAGGAAAGAAATGCCCTAGACCGTCCATCTTCCAGCTACCTCCCCATCTCCACGTCATGACACCAAGAACCTCACACGGAGACTCGTAGCTTCTTGGGAAAACTGTTTGGAGCTGGCGTCCTTCAACACTAGGAGGAGGGTCTCCCAAGAGGGCCCTATAGAACAACGGAGGGGACTGAGCCAGGGTTTTAGCCCCCAGCCCCCAAGGGGTAGGAGGGGATCTGATGTGAGTAGCTTCTCTCCTTCCTCGCGGCCAGGGCCACCCTAGGAGGGACCCCTCCGCTCTGGCCTGGGCCAAAAGTCTGGACACCCTGTTCCTGGTCAGCAGAGGAGGAAACTCGAAGGCCTAGAGGCAGAACTGCATGGGACAGGGACCAGGGACTCTGCAAGAAGCAGAGGAGCGGTGTTTACAAGAGGACCAGCATCAAGGACTACCAAGAGGGAACTCCTTTCGCAGACACGGAACTCAGGCCTACAGAGGCCACACCACGTGCCCCATGCCACCCTGCAGACAGTAGTAGTCTCGCCTAGGATAGGGCTCCAGCTGTCCCACCTGGCGGTCTCCCACACTCACAAACGGGGGCAAAACAGGAAGACAGCAGAGCAGCTGTGCTGGCACAGAGGATCAGTCCCTTCCCTGTGCCAAGTGCTGCCCCCAACAACCAGGCCAGCCTGGGAGGGAGATGGATTCCCTGGACAGTGGGCAGAGCCCAGGAGAGACAGGCCAACCCCAGCACCTGGTGCCCAAGGAGCTCACCAGCCCTCCACCAATAACCATGAGGCAGGGGCCTCCACCCGAGCTGGCCAAACTCTGGGCTCTCAATCAAGGGCCGCTGCCCGCATGCCTGGCCTGTCTCAGCTGAGGTGCACGCTGCCAGGAGAATGCAGTCCACGTTTGCAGGAAACCCACACGCCACACACCCCACGTACACACACATCCAGCTTCCCGAGTGTGTACACTCCAAGGGAAGAAGAAAAGCAGACACACAGAGTGAGCCCCACTGCTGGGGGAGAGGTGTGCACACAAACACCCCCCCAGTCCATTTTCCGTCAACACCAATTCAGAGACACACATGGCAGCCAGGAAAGCCGCAGGTTGGGAAAGGAACATAAATATACCCGCATCCTATATTACATAAATACCCACGCCGGGTTATATAAATACCCGTGCCCTCTGTCTGGGTGTCTTACATAAATATACTGCACATGACCCCCCAGTCTCTCCCCATTCACCGGCTGTCTGCAGAGAAGAGAAGTGGGGGGAGCAAGCCCTTCAGGACGCCCTGACTGCTCTGTGCCAGCCACCCAGACCCCCAGTCTCTCCCCAACACCCCAGGGGCCCAAGGTCCCTGGGGGAGCCTCAACTGTCCCGGCACCAACCCCCAAAAAGCCTCCCAGAGGAGAGCAGAAAGGCTTCACTCAGGAATGGGAGCGGCTTTCCAGTTCTTTTGCTGCTTCTCCCATGGGGGAGGGGAGAGATAAACAAAGTGGGGGGAAAAGTGGATTTGAAGGTTCAGGAGTTTCAGCCGGCTAAAAAAAAAATCAGACAAACTACCGACCAGCAAGGCACACGGGCAGTGCTTCCGCCAACTACCCCTGAGCCAGGGCCCTCGTCCCTGGGCGATTAAAACAAAAATTGAAGGGACATCGGAGAAATGAAGGCAAAGGAGACCCAGACACAGGCATTGCGTGAAGCAACTTGAGACACTGTGTCCCCTTCGCCTCTCCCCAAATCCTTCTCCAGGAAGGAGGCGATGCCAAGAAGAAAATATGTAAGAAAACTAAGGGAAAAGCTGGAGAGGGGGCTTACCCCACTTCGAGTTTGGGTATGAAGGAGAGCTTGGGAATCTTCTCTCTAAGGATCCCCAGCCAGTTTTATGTTCCTTAGAGACTTGCAAAACATGAATCTCTCACACACAAAAACGGGAGAATCCGATCCGATACATAACCCCCACCCCTTTCTTTCTCTCCACAAAGGAAAACAAAATCGGTGGCCCGGTGACCACACACCTCTTCACCTTAGGACCCCCAAACGCCCACCACCCAACGTGCGGTTGCAGCCTTGCTGACCCCCAGGTCCGGGTGCCGGGGCCAGGCGAGCAGGGGGCGCCGCTGATTGCCCGAGGAAGCCTACCCGAGCCCGAATCAACAGTATCCGGCGCCCAGCACCCCCGATCCCCTCCTTCCGCGTCCCCAAATCGCAGCCGGGGTGGCCGCCTGGCCGGCCCGGGCCTCGGAGATTCCAGCGTGTGGGAGGCGGAGGCGGGCCGGCCGGGGGGGCTCCCCCGCGAACCCGCAAGATAACAGGCCCCCTCCTCCCCGTCCCCAGCCGCGCCTTTGTCCTCGCCAGGCCGAGCGAGCGGGCGGCGCCCGGGCTGCCCCCCCCACCACCCCAGCGCGAACGCGCGTGTCCCCTCCCTCCCTCTCCAGCAAAAACAAAGAGGCTGAGGGAGCCCCGATTCCCCCCGGGTTTGCGCCCCTCCGCGGGCCCGCGGCCCCCCAATATTTACCCCGCCGGGAAGGCGCCGGTGCCGGGCCGCTGCTCGGGGGGCTGCCGCGGGCGGGGGCGGCCCGCCGGGGCGGATGCCGGAGGATTCGCTGAGCCGCCCGGCGCGCCAGCCTCTCCCGGCCCAGCCGCCGCCGCCGCCGCTGCCGCGCTCCGCTCGGCCCCAGCCGGGCTCTGGCTCTGGGCTCTCGCCGCCGCCGCCGCCTCCCTCCTCCCGGCCTCCTGTCCGTCCGCCCGCCCCCGCCGCCGGCTTGCGCGCTCTCGCCCCGCGCGCGCCCGCCGGCTCCCATTGAGCCCCGGGCCCGCCCGCTGATGTCATCCCCGGCCCGCCGCCGCCGCCGCCGCCGCCGCCGCCCCGGAGGATTTAAAGGGCCCGCGCCCCGCGCGCTGGGGGTTGCTGGGGGTCGCAGCCGCGAAACGCAGTCCCCCAGCCCCGGTGCAGGCGCGCGGGATTTCGCGTGGGAGTGGGGGCGCGCACGGGCACTGACACCCTGATGCAGTCCCGGGCACAGGTGGAAAAGACGGGCTGGGGGGACAGAGAGGAAGAGGAGGGTGCACAAAAAGCGGGGGTGAGGGGAGGAGAGGGGAAGGGTCTAGACCCAAAGCCTCCCCTCCCGGCCTGCCGGGTTCTCTCTCCTCTCCCGGCAGAGCAGTGGGCAGACAGGCGGACATTCACGACACTGCACAAGTTGTTAGACAGCTAGGGGCTCCGTCTGCCTCCAGGTTCCGAGTGCCGCAGAGAGCACAGGCCAGGTTGATTGAAGGCGAGAGATTTGAGGAGCAGCTAGGGAGGTCCACACAAGGCCCAGGCATTCTCCCATGGAAAACATCAAGGGCAAAGACCTTTTCTCCTCCTCTTCCTCCTCCCTGCAGCCCAAGCTGTGATTGGCACAGAGTGGACCCTCAGACCCTAACCTCATTCTCCCCTGTTTAAGGAGGGGTGCCACACTACCACAGCACCGACACTTGAGTCAGGGCTCTGAGTGGTGCACCGTTGGCCAAGTCACCTCCTAGCTCTGAGCTTGGATTTCCTAAAACAGCAAAAGGGAGGAAGGACCCTGTAGTCCCCAGGTCACAGGGAGAATTAATGAAAGCTTCTACCAGCTTCCAGAGCAGCCGATGAAAGGCTGCAAGACAAAGTCATTAAAGCGATGATATTTACACTGTGCCATGCAAAGCTTTCAATTATGACACACCTATATTCACACGGTTGTGACTGTGGACGCACAAAACGCCTGAGCCCCTGCGTCCAATCCCGGAAGCACAGTTCCTGGGAGGAGTCACTTCCATAATAACCATATCTTCCCTCGAGCCTGAAGGACTGAGTCACACGCTTGCCCAAACGGGCAGGAGCCTCACAGACTAGATCCTTTCAGCCGCCAGGAAGCTGGCCCAGAGAGGGGAAGGGGTTTGCCCAGGACCACACAGCCCAACAGGACAGCTCTGTTCTCCCAGTACTGCCTTAGCCTACTGAGTAGCTGGGACTATAGGCGTTCACTACCATATCAGGCTAATTTTGTTGGTTGTTTTGTAGAGACAGGGTTTCTATGTTGCCCTGATGGGGATCTCTATGTTGTCTGGGCTGGTCTCAAACTCCTGACCTCAAGCAATCCTCCCCGCTAGGCCTCCCAAAGTGCTAGGATTGAAGGGTGTGCCACCACAGCTGGCCCCTCTCCACTGTTTACAGATGGAAAGACTGAGGCCCAACAAGGGAATGAGCCTTGTTCAAGGTCACAGGGAGCATGTGACAGCAGCCACCATGGCTAAAAAGCTAGCTTCAAATAGTACTCTGTGGCCAGGCACAGTGACTCACGCCTATAATCCCAGCACTTTGTGAGGCCAAGGCAGGCAGATTGACTGAGCTCAGGAGTTTGAGACCAGCCTGGCCAACATGGTGAAATCCCGTCTCTACTCAAAATACAAAAAAAAATTAGCCTGGCATGGTGGCAAGTGCCTGTCCCAGCTACTCTGGAGGCTGAGGCAGAAGAATTCCTTCAATCCAGGAGGCGGAGGTTGCAGTGAGCTGAGATTGCATCACTGCACTCCAGCCTGGGTGAAAGAGCAACACTGTCTCAAAAAAAAAAAAAAGCTAAAACCACAAATAGTGTTCTGCTACTTTTTAACAAGTGTCAGAGTAGGCATTTCCTAAAACTCTGAGTCTCATTTGTAAAGTGAGGATAATACAAATGACAAAACAATGTAGCCCAGAAGCAGCCCTGAGGAAGAGAAAGATGCTTATACTACAATGTTACCATCCGCAGGAGGGGCAGAGTTCAATGCAGGGCTACTGGTTTGGGCTCCTCCAAGCTCCTGCGCACTGCTGGCTGTATCCCCCACCTCTCCTTTCCTTTCTTCACCCTTCCTCTGGAGAGGCCACCGCCAGCCCCTTCTAAGGTGGGAGTGAGTGGGAGATATGCAAACCTAGTTGGACCCGGGGGAGCCGCTAAACTTGCCCATCTTGGTCTTAGCGGTTGAAGGCCCCGATGGGAAGCTTCTCAGGGTCCTCCCCTCTCAGGCCCTGCTCATGGAGGGTCCGTGGCCCACAAGCTTCAGAGGTCCCCTGGTCCCCAGCCCTGCCAGCCTGAAGATGCTGTCCTGCGGCATTCTCCTCTCCTCACCCAGCCAGGCCTCGGCTCTTTGTCCCCACACCTTTTCATGACGTTCTGCCCACCCCCGACTGCTCCCAGGGCACAGCTTTGGCCCCAGGCTTTCTTTTCAGGCACTTCTCCAGGGGAACCTCACCGCTGGGGCATCCCTGGTCAAGTCACTCCTGGCAGGGCTTCCTCCCTCCCCTTCCATCTTCAGCGGAGAGGCAGCAGGGTGGGGTATCTAAGTCTGGGTTGGGTCCCTGGTCAGTGTGAGTTTTAGCGTGAACTTGGGGAAGGAATCCACAGCCCTTCTGGGGCGGTGGGGATGGGGCGCTGGATAAAGAGAGTTCCAAAGCTCTCAGTGTCCCCAGCTGAAGCTAAGAGCAAGACTGAAGGGGCTTGGCCTCTACATTCCACATCCAGGGCACTAGGCTGACAAAGACCCTGAGGCGACAAATCTGGGCTCAATGGGAAACAGCTCCCCCTCAACCCCTCACCCCAGAGTCAACACCTGAGCAGCTCCCGTGAGCTCCACCTCGAAACTGGATTCTGAACCCAGCCACTCCCACCACATGTGCCTTCCACTCAGACCCTGCAGTGGCCTGTTAACCACTGAGATGTGACCTCGGCCACTGAAAATAAACCGGTGGTTGGCTGGGTGCAGTGGCTCACGCCTGTAATTCCGGCACTTTGAGAGGCCGAGGCAGCGGATCACGAGATTAGTAGTTGGAGACCAGCCTGGCCATCATGGTGAAATCCTGCCTCTACTAAAAATACAAAAATTAGCTGGGTGTGGTGGCGCACCTGTAATCCCAGTTACTTGGGGGGCTGAGGCAGGAGAATCACTTGGACCTGGGAGGCGGAGGTTGCAGTGAGCCAAGATCGTGCCATTGCACTCCAGCCTAGTTGATAAAGTGAGACTCCGTCTCAAAAAAAAAAAAAAGAAAAAAGAAAGAAAGAAAGAAAATATGCCAGTGGCTTCTTCTTCCCTTAGCATGAAATCCACATTCTTTCCCAGGGCCTGCTATGATCTAGCCCCTGCCTACCTCAGACCCCATTTCAAACCCCACTCTCGCTCCCTGTCTGCCTGGCATCTCACCATGCCTCATGGCCTCTGCCTGTTGTAATGATCTCCCCCAGTCCTCCGTGACTGCCTCTTCCTCAAGGCTCAGATCACAACTCAAAAGCCTCTGCACAGAAGCGCTTCTCGATCAGTCTTCAGTTGGCTCCCTTCCTGTACTGGGGATGCCCTGCTTTATCTTCATGGTATTTAGGACTGGTTGAAACAACGTTACCTTGTTTTTTTGTTTCTGTTTTTGAGATGGAGTCTTGCTCTGTCACCAGGCTGGAGCGGAGTGGCGTGATCTTGGCTCACTGCAACCTCTACCTCCCAGGTTCAAGCGATTCTCCTGCCTCAGCCTCCCGAGTAGCTGGGACTACAGGTACACGCCACCATGCCCAGCTAATTTTTGTATTTTTAGTAAGACGGGTTTCCACCATGTTGGCCAGGATCGTCTTATCACTTGACCTTGTGATCCACCCACCTCAGCCTCCCAAAGTGCTGGGATGACAGGCATGAGCCACTGTGCCTGGCCCCAACTTGTTCATTTTTAATGCTCTGAGGGTCTCTCTAAGACAAAGAAATCTCCCACAGGTGCTCCTGTGGTACCCAACAGGTCATGGGTGCCCCGTAAATACTTGTGCAATGGTGATGTTGTGTGTGGTCTTGGGGGTGGAGGCAGGGCCTAACAATTTCCATCCTGAGCCAGACGGTCCTTAACAGCCCTGCTCAGGGCCACCTCGCCCCACCTACCCCTTCTCACGGCAGCTGCCTGTGCTCCTGCTCTGCTGAGGCCATCTGTCCTCCTGCTCCACTCAGCATTCCCTGGGCTACTGACTCCTTTGGGGAATCAACTCCCAAAGGAGCCAGGAGTGCCTGTCACATGTCCCCAGGAGCAGGGAGCACTATGCTACTCCTCGGCACCCCCAGAGGGCCACCTGTGCCCTGCCTCCAACCTGCTTCCTTCCTTCAGCTTGGCCTGTCACCCCCGACCCTGTGGGCTCATCTGATCCCTCCGCTCAGCACAACATTCCTTGTTTCTGCTGCAGTCAACCAGCGCCCAAACTTGCTCTTTCCACCCTCTGAGAAGCCAGAGCTTCCTGTTCCCAAGTCACACAACCACACATTAGCTGGGCTCCAGGAATGAGGAAGACTGCTGCGACTCATCATCCTGATGCCCGCAGCAGCACTCCTCACTCGGCAGAATCGGTGCAACTCATGATCCTGCCACATCACACGTTCACCCGCAAGCATTTCCCGACGCCAACTCCTTGGAGGGCCTCAGAGGTCTACACTGGCCCCAGCTTGCCAGGAGCTGACCATCTGATGGCAAGGGCTGAATAGACACAAGAAAAAAGAGGAACCGACTGGGTGCAGTGGCTCACGCCTGTAATCCCAGCACTTTGGGAGGCCGAGGCGGGTGGATCACCTGAGGTCAGGAGTTCGAGACCAGCCTGACCAACATGGAGAAACCCCATTTCTACTAAAAATACAAAATTACACAGGCACGGTGGCACATACTTGTAGTCCCAGCTACTCAGGAGGCTGCAGGAGAATCGCTTGAACCTGGGAGATGGAGGTTGTGGTGAGCCAAGATCGCACCATTACACTCCAGCCTGGGCAACAAGAGCAAAACTTTGTCTCAGAAAAAAAAAAAAAAAAAAGAAGAAGAAAGAAAAAGGAAAAAAAGAAAAGAAAACAGAGGAGGTAACAGTATTGAGAGAGGAAGGTCAGTGTCTGGGGTCAGTGGTTGGTACCAATGGCTGGCGGGCAGCCCTCTCCCCTTCACCCTGGGCATTTTGTGATGTGTGCAGTTGCTATTCTCGTAACTTTATGTGAAGTGCTACACAAATACAAAATCAAGACAAGTCGCGAGCTCTTCTTTGCCTGCCATCAGACTGTCCCCCTAAGCCCTGTCTATAGAGAAATTCTGGAGTGGACACTGGGGTGGATGGGAGGAGGCAGGACTTGAAAGCAGGTGGGATGCCAGGGGCAGTGGCTCATGCCTGTAATCCAAGCAGTTTGGGAGGCTGAGACAGGCAGATTGCTTGAGGCCAGAAGTTCAAGACCAGCCTGGCCAACATGGTGAAACCCCATCTCTACTGAAAATACAAAAAAATTAGCCAGGTGTGGTGGTGCACGGCTGTAATCTCAGCTACTCAGAAGGCTGAGGCACTTGAATCTGGGAGGCAGAGGTTGCAGTGAGATGTGAAAAAAAAAAAAAGAAAATAGGTAGAAGTTGGATGGTGGGTGGTTGGGGGAAGGAATAGCCAGCCCCAAGCAATAGCTGAATGGTAGGAACCTCAGTTATTTGGGGGTGGAAGGGGCCCACTGTGGGGGCTACCTGTCAAATGGCACCCAGCCCTCCCTCAGGGCAGAAGGCTGAAGAGGAAGGGAGAGGTAAGAGGATCTCCAACCTTAGGCAGCTGACTAGGAGATTTATTCAATGGCTTTGCTCCAAACAGCTTAAGAGTTTTGCCCGTGGACAGGAAGAGAGAAAAAACTAGAATTTATTGGATGGACAGCGTGCAGGCTCTGGACTGGGCACTCAGTGCTGACTCTGGTTTCCTGCCATGACAATCCTGTGAGCTGGAGATCACCCCACCCATTTTGCAGGTAGAAACCTGAGGTTCACCAGGAGTTCAAGATCAGTTCAGGCAACAAGGGAGACCCTGTCTCTATTCAAAAAATTAGCTAGGCATAGTAGTGCATGCCTATGGCCTCAGCTACTTGGGAGGCTGAGGTGGGAGGATCACTTGGGCCCAGGAGGTCAAGGCTGCAGTGAGCCATGATTGCACCACTGCACTCCTGCCTGGGGAACGGAGTGAGACCCTGTCTCAAAAAAAAAAAAAAAAAAAAGGGCCGGGCGCGGTGGCTCACGCCTGTAATCCCAGCACTTTGGGAGGCCGAGGCAGGTGGATCACGAGGTCAAGAGATCGAGACCATCCTGGTCAACATGGTGAAACCCCGTCTCTACTAAAGATACAAAAATTAGCTGGGCATGGTGGCACGTGCCTGTAGTCCCAGCTACTCGGGAGGCTGAGGCAGGAGAATTGCTTGAACCCAGGAGGCGGAGGTTGCGGTGAGCCGAGATCGCGCCATTGCACTCCAGC
>PVKV010017860.1:6585-46525 GCA_004027835.1 Alouatta palliata
GTGAAACCCCGTCTCTACTAAAAATACAAAAATTAGCCGGGCATGGTGGCACGTGCCTGTAGTCCCAGCTACTCGGGAGGCTGAGGCAGGAGAATTGCTTGAACCCAGGAGGCGGAGGTTGCGGTGAGCCGAGATCGCGCCATTGCACTCCAGCCTGGGTAACAAGAGTGAAACTCCGTCTCAAAAAAAAAAAAAAAAAGAACAGACCAAACTATTCTATGGAATAGAGTGAGAATCGGGGTTTGCTGAAGGGAGTGTGAGTGAGGCTGGGCAGGGCCTGTGGTGCCCCTGGGCACTGGCACTGCTCTCTGTCCTAACAGAGGTGGTGACCGTGGAGTGTGTACATGTCTAAAACTTAACTCCAGACTTCAGATTTGTGCCCTTTGCTGCATGTGAGTTATATCTAACTAACATTTTAAATAAGGAAAAACCCACCTGTGTAGATGAAGGAATAGAAGGAAATCTAGCAGCGTGTCGGTATATTTAGGCATATTTTCCTCTTCTTTCTCTTTTCCCTATTTCCAAATTTTCTGTAAAATGAGAAGGTACTGCATAAGAGAAACTTTATAGTAGCTAGCAACATTTTTTCTTCTTTTTATCATTTTTGAGTCTCACTCTGTCACCCAGGCTGGAATGCAGTGGTGCAATCATAGCTCACTGCAGCCTCTAGCTCCTGGGCTTAATCCTCCTGCCTCAGCCTCCCAAATACCTGAAACTACAGGCATGTGCCACCACACACGGGTAAGTTTTAAGTTTTTTGTAGAGCTCGAGATGGGGTCTTGCTGTGTTGCCCAGGCTAGTCTGGAACTCCTGGCCTCAAGTGTTCCTTTGGCCTCCCATGGGATTATAGGCATGAGCCACCATACTTGGCTTTTTTTTTTTTTTAAGGGAAAAAATTCAGTGTCTACAGTTATTGAGGTCTTCTGAAGAGAGTGGCCCCTCGAGGAATGTTTCTTCCTCACTCCACCCCACAGGCCCTCATGGGCCTGCTTTCGCTGGGGACACAGAGCTGGGAGGGCCCCACCTGCCCAGGGAGCCCACGGAAGGCACCGGCTGGCGAGGGAGCCGACAGGGGATGGCCACGGCCATCTTCCTCTGCTGAGGCTGGGCCCGGGCACCCGGCACTGAGGAGCTCCTCAGATACTGTTTCTCCCTAAGCGCCGCTGTCTTAGCTCAGGCCACAGATGGGACAGCATAAACAGCAGAAATCTACTTCTCACAATTCTGGGGACCAGAGTCCAAGGTCACGGTGCAGCCAGGGCCCAGGGTCCAGCAAGGGCTCCTCCTGGGTGGGAGGCAGTCGCCTCCTGCCCGTGTCCTCAGGTGGCAGTGAGAAGGCGGCAGGCCTAGGGAGCCTAATCCTAGTGGCTCAGCACCTGCCCGTACGACCTCACTTAACCATAATTGCTGCCCTATTCCAAATACAGCCACACTGGGGGCTGGGGCTTCAACACGTGAATTGCGGGGGCCACAGTTCATCAATAGCGCAGTTAGACTGACTCTTCAGTCAATGGTGCCCCCACAGTCCCACCTCCAAGGCTTTGCCAGATCACGCCCCCCGCGGAGCACACCCTGCACAGAACCAGCCCAATCACCACTCGGCCTCCCAGGCAGATTTAGGCCCTAACCAGCCCGTGCCAGGCCAAGGGCTCCGGAGCGCAGGAACGCTGCCTTCTGCCCGGCAGGCGCAGACCCTCGTTCTCTTCAAGTTCACTGAACTGGGTTAGACTGAATTCTTCTGGGCAGGCCTCCCAGCTGTGAGGCCATCAGGAGCCCAGAGGAGACTGTGCAGCGGGGGTGCCCAGGGAGCACCATCGCCTCTCTCCTCGCTCTCCTTCTCTCCTAAGGCATGAGGGCCGATT
This sequence comes from Alouatta palliata, assembly GCA_004027835.1. NCBI lineage: Eukaryota > Metazoa > Chordata > Mammalia > Primates > Atelidae > Alouatta > Alouatta palliata. The sequence goes on from PVKV010017860.1 coordinate 8,448, forward strand.
CCAGGTGAGGCTCCCAGGCTCCGCAGAGCCCTGCCCAGGGAGGGAGGGGAAAGCTACTGCCATCCAGCCATGGGCCTGACTGGGTTGGGCCTCTGCCGAGGGAGGAGGGATAGATGGGGGTTTCAGGGGGCTGGAGCTGGCTCATCCCTAGAGCCAGAGGACATGACGGATCCAGCTGCTCCTGGGGCAACTGGCCAAGCCAACGGGGGGGGATCAGGCTGCAAGAACAGGCTGGGCACTTGCCACCATTGTCCATGTTGAGATGCTGCTGGGGGAGAAAGGGGACCAAGGACAGGGGAACCAAGTAACGGAGGGAGATGAAATAAGATGGAAAAGAGAGAAGAGAAAGAATAATCAGCTGGGCGTGGTGGATCATGTCTATAGTCCCAGCACTTTGAAAGGCCGAGGCAGGCAGATCATGAGGTCAAGAGATTGAGACCATCCTGGCCAACACAATGAAACCCCATCTCTACTAAAAATACAAAAATTAGCTGGGCATGGAGGCGAGCACCTGTAGTCCCAGCTATTAGGGAGGCTGAGGCAGGAGAATCACTTGAACCAGGAGGCAGAGGTTGCAATGAGCCGAGATCGCGCTATTGCAGTCAGGCCTGGTGACAGAGCAAGACTCCATCTCAAAAAAAAAAAAGAATAATCATCGTGGCTGACACCCCCGAGGGCCTGCTATGGAAGTCATGCTGGCCAAGCTTCACATGCCTCATTCTCATGATGATCCTGGGAGGTAGGGGCTATTTATCTCCCCATTTCGCAGATGCGGAAAACTGAGCACAGAAGTTTAAGTTACTTATTGAAGGGCTTACAACTAGGAGGTGCTGGACTGATTTGAACCCAGGCAGCCAGAGTCCGTGCTGTCAAGTGCTAGGAGAAGAGAGAAAGTCGAACGGGGGCGAGAGGAGAGGACAGACCAGGAGGAAGCTGAAGGAGATTGGCTTTTCCATTCAACAGATACTTCCTGTGTGCTGATTTGCCACTGTTCCCCGGGACTCAGTGGGGTGGGCGGGGTGTCACCCATGTGGTCACGCTGGGGCCCTGCTCAGATGGGCCCTGAGCTCAGCTTAAGGCTTTGCTGTCACCGTCTTGAAATTCTTCATTGTTTTTCAACAAAAGGGCCCCACATTTCATTTTGCAACTGACGTGGGCAGTCCTGGGTGCAGTAACAGCTCACCCAGCCCCTCCCTTCTCTGGGATTCTATTCGGAGGCTGTACCAACAGACAGAAGGAAGAGGGAAGGGGCCGACCGAGCAGGACAACAGACAGAAGGAAGAGGGAAGGGGCCAACCGAGCAGGACAACAGACAGAAGGAAGAGGGAAGGGGCCGACCGAGCAGGAGGCGAAGGAGGGCTGGGGAAAGGGCACAGATTGTCCTTGAAGCTAGAAAAGCGTAATCCAATTATTTTTACAATTTTATTACTGGAAAAAGCTATTGGCCCCAGGAGCATTCTGCTCACAAAATTGAACTAAAAACAAAAGGGCATTCGCCGTCTTCCCTGAGCGCTCATTTGAGCCGGATTCCTATAAATCACTGCCGAAGAGAGAAGGAGCGAGGCATGGGGCATCGTCCTCCATCCGCCCACCCTGGTCCCTCCAGAACAGTGTCAGGTGGAGGCAGCGGAAGTGGGAGGGAAGCAGGCACGGCCCAGGGACCACCATGGTGCCAGCCCTGGCCTCCTTCAGCTCGTCTGACCTTCCCCAGACCCTCGCCAGACAGGCAGGCCTCATCATCCATGACTTAGAGCAGAGAAATTGCATCCCGTGCAAGGTGACACAGCAGGCTAGTTAGTAGATACGGCAGGACTCAGCCCAAGTCTGTCTGGCTCCCAGACCCATGCCCTGTTCACACACACGTCCCCGCTCTCAATGCACTCGTGCTAAAATGCACGCAGACCCCAAAGGAGCTGTGCTTCCTCTCATCCTTGGGCCTTGGCCAGGCCTGGACTGGCAGGGCCCCTCTGCCTGGTTTTCTAAACAAGCAGCACCTTCTCCTGAGATTTCCCAGCCTCTGGCCAGGTGGGGGCACCTCACAGCTCCCTGTCCTCTCTTCTTCATCCTGAGCGACACAGGGCCAAGTTGCTGTTTATTTTGTTTGTTCCTGAGACCTTGTGTCCAGAACAGTGCCTGACTCGTAACTGACACTCAATATTTTTTAATAAGAAAGACTGTTCCAGGGACGTTGCTGGTGGGGAGGTGTCTGTGACCACTCGATCCTGTTTCTGCCCGGCTGCCCTGTTTGGCTCCCTATGCCAGGGATCCTGGGGTGGCATCCGTGTCGTCCTGACCCAGATGCTCAAGACAGAGGCTGCCGAAGCTCCCAAATCACGCTGTTCCTTTGTTCGATGCCGGCTCTGTCTTACAGGCCACATTAGGGAGACTCTGGCACTGACCGGTGGGTACCACCTTGCCCGGCCCTGCTTAGCTCACTCGACCCACATGCCCCTCTTTAGGAACAATTGCAGAGATGCCACCAGCTGGCAGGAGGGGCCAGGCTGCCCTGGAAGCAAGGCTCAGGAGGAGGGCGGGAGATGCAGACAGCAGCAGCCGCCAAACCCCACGTCAGCCCACGGGCCCCGCCTGACTTCTCTTTCCCTTTGCTGGGCCTTGCTGGGTACTGCATGGCTCTCAGCGCGGACTTGCTCTGTGTTGATGCCTTATCTCATTTAATTCCCCGGCAGCCCTGGGGGGGGGCAGAGCTGACTGTTCACCAGTGAGGAGGCTGGGCCAAGCTGCCAGCCACAGAGGAAGGGCTCGGCCTCCACCACACCCTGCCCCGCCACAGGCTCGCTGCCTGGGGTCTGTGCAGCCCTGCAGCCTGTAATGAGTGGCCCAGCCTGTTTGGCATCCGCTCTGGGTGGAGGGTCACCTGGATGCCCACTTTTCCCCTGATGAGGCCTGGGCCCCGCATCTCAAAGGAGCTTGCAGCCTGGAGGTGCCTGGGCTGCTAGGGAACAAGTCCCTGACAGCCACTTATCTCTCTCCTTCTCTCCTTTTAAAGGGCGCCACCTCTCCTGGCCTCTTGATTTTGGAATAGACACAGCTTTTTTCTGGCATCTGATTCCTAATCAGGCGTTCATTCTGCTGAGCTCTCAAAGGGCTGTAGCTGGGGCGGATGGGGGAAGCACGGCACACAGGTCCCATGGAGTCTCCTGTGCTGCCTCTGCCGTGCCCCGGCACACGGGAGCCTGCACACCCACTTCTGGCAGCAGGAAAGCAGGTTGGAGAGAAGGATGAGGGAGGAGGGGGTAGACCCAGGCCACAAAAGACCCACCCCCCCAGCTGAGGCTGGTGTCTGTCCCCACTGCCGAATGACTGCAGTCACCCTGGGACTGAGCTCATCAGCTGCCCAGGTGTGTCCTTGGCACCATTCTCTCTTGTCCCCCTTCTTTCTCGCTGTCTCTCCCGACAGGAAAACAAGGCTGACAGCACAGCCCATTCACCCCCACCCCCCAGCACTCATGACTCACCCTGAAACTCCCCACCAGCGCCCACAAGCCAGGGGCCGTCTGATTTCACCACAGGGCAAGATCAGAGTGACCTGGCCAAGCAACCCCTTCTCAAGGAGGGAGAACATTGATTTCCATGATAAGCCAGTCAACTCCCAAGTCATGATACATTATGTTCTATGTCTCCAACCGCCTGCTCAGCCTCAAAATCAAAATCCATGTCCAAAGAGGAAATGTGAAAGGTAATTGGGAAAACTGGGAGTGGGTCATCCTGGAAGGCAGAGGCGTCTCCAGGGGTCGTGGCAGGTGCGGGAGCTCATTCTGGGAGTCTGGGGATGTCTGGGGTGTACCTTGAAGCCAGGAAGTCGGCAGGGAAAGGCACCCCCTTCACTCTGGAAAGCCTGAGCCCCAGTCCCAGGTGCTTCCCATGTAGCCTTCAGGGACAGCAGGGACATTGGCCGCTCCCATGGCCTAGCTCACTCGGGTACCAGAATCTGGATCAGAACAGTCAGATGGGGCCACTCTCTATGTAAACTGGATGCCAGCCAAGGCCTCCCAAGCCCTCAGGAACTAGGAAAACCTGACTCACATCTCCCTCTTCTCCCCAAGTTCCAGCGTGGGCAGAAGTTCAAACCCAGCTCCCAGACCTCCTCAGATCCCCAGGGGCTGGCTGGCATCCTCCCGGCCTCAGGAAGCCCAGTGCGGAGGCCAGCTCTCCAAGGCCAGACACTCATTTGCACGGCAAGAGCACTCAGGACTGTGCAGACCTGGAGGCGCGGGGAAAGGGGCACGTATTCTGTGTCCATGCCTGTCAGATTCCAAGGAGCAGCCGCCCGCGTCTTCAAATGCCCTCCCTCTCCTGGGGAGCCCCTGGCACCTCCCCCACCCCAGCTCACCCTCACCGTACTGGCTTTGCGTCTCTTACTGTCTCTGCAGCAAAAACCAGAACTTGCCCCCTACAGAGCATTTCGCTGGCTTCTCTGTTGAGTTGCCGCCAGGGGACATCTAGGCCTTCACAGCGCCTGTGAGCACTTTTCTAGAGTAGACAGTCTTTGTCTTTGAGAGCAATTCTGCACGCAGCAAGTAATCTAAGACTTCCCCTCATGTTGCACGTCTAAAACGACACCTGAAGGGGGTGCTTCAACTTGGGAACTTGCACAGAGAAGCAGCCAGGTGCAGTGGCGCATGCCCATAAACCCAGCACTGTGGGAGGCTGAGGCAGGAGGATCGCTTGAACCCAGGAGTTCGAAACTAGCCTGGGTAACACAGTGAGAACCTCATTTCTACAAAAAAATACAAGTAGCTGGGCATGGTAGCATGTGCCTGTAGTCCCAGCTACTTGGAAGGCTGAGGTGGAAGAATGTGTTGAGCCCAGGAGGTGGAGGCTGCATCGAGCTATGATTGTACCACTACACTCCAGTCTGGGTGACAGAGCAAGACTCTGTCTCTAAATAAATAAATATTACAATAATAATAAGCCAGGCGCAGTGGCTCATGCCTGTAATCCCAGCACTTTGGGAGGCTGAGGCAGGCCGATCATGAGGTCAGGTGTTTGAGACCAGCCTGGCCAACATAGTGAAACCCCGTCTCTACTAAAAATAAAAAAAAAAAAATCAGCCGGACATGGCGGCACCGGCCTGTAATCCCAGCTACTCAGGAGGCTGAGGCTAGAGAATTGCTTGAACCCAGGAGGCGGAGGTTGCAGTGAGCCAAGATCATACTGCTGCACCCCAGCCTGGGCGACAGAGCAAGACTCCTTCTCCAAAAAAGTATAATAATAAATAATAATAATAAAGAAAAGCAGCAAGTGACCAGTGTTTGTTGAATAACGGATGAAACGGGTGTATACTGAGTACCTGCTCTATGCTGGGTTTTAGGAGCCAATGCCTGAAGGAGTCCACGGTACATTGCACAGGTTGGGTACTGAGGAAAGGCTGGAATGAAAGATGGAAGAATGAGTGGGTGATCAGGTCGGTGGGTGGGTAGAAGGAAGGAATGACTGGATAATGGGAAAAGAAAAGGAGAAAAGAGAGGGAAGAAATGAATCAACAGGACGGGGGCTGGAGGGTGGAGCCAGCCGGCCAGCCCAGAGCCGGCACATATTTCCGCTGATTGTGGGGACAGGTAGGGTGCACAGGAGAGTGGTGTGAGACCCACTCCAACCCCCAGTGCTGGTATCAAGATCATGTTAAACTGAAGACATTTGAGATTCAACAGATCCAGAAAGAAGGCTTTTTGGAGTTTCCCTTATCTGACTAAAAGCAGAAACTTCTGGGAATGAGGCTGCCATAAACCCCTCTTCAGAAAGGGGCAGCTTCACTCCCAGGAAGGTGGCCCAGAGCGAAACTGCCATAAATTCTCTTTTGCGGCGGAGGGCATGTCCTGCCAGGAGGAAAGTGGAGGAGATCTCTTGAACCCCCTGTTAAAGCAAAATGATTCAATGACGTTTGTTAATGATGGTAAGAAGGCACCGTCTACTGGGGGCGTCAGGGGCGGGGGGAAGGAATTATCGCCATAGGGGCACGAACCACCGACGCGATTCTGCAGTGGAGGAGAGAGATTGAGCTCAGCCACATACACAGCAAGGAAAAGTGGGAATTGATAGCCAAGGAGCAGGGTGGGGGTCAGTGGAGGGGAACACCTGGAGAGGGGGTTCTGGCTAAACTGACCTCGCAGGATTCTTGCTGAAGGCAGGCCAGGGCAACCAGACAGCACATGGGGGATGAGAGAGGATATATCGACGGGGATCAGAGAGCAGGTGGGAGGTTTCTCACTCAACTTACTTAGCAAGATTCATGCTAAAACTGGACAATGCAAAGATGAACACGGAAGTGCAAAAGTGAGGCCCGGGTGGGAAAGAGCCCAGGGAGACTGAGTCAAGCGTGGTCCAGGGGACAGTCTTTGTCATTGCATAAGCCAGCTTCATCCAGACTGTCTCATCTCACACACTGGTCCCCTGAAAGCCCATTTGTCTTTCCATTTGCTCTTCAGTAGACGCCTTTCCTCCTCTTCCCGTTCCGTTCCATCCTTAGAGCCGCAGGCCCCCACCCCCACATTTTTGGCAGCGGGTTCCTGGTGGGTGGTGCCCAGGGAGGGCATGGAAGCTCTGCGTCCCTTCCCCCACACCTCGCCCTATGCGCCTCTCCATCTGTATCCTTTGCAATATCCTTTATAATAAACCAGTAAACACAAGTGTCTTCCCGAGTTCTGTGAGCCACTCCAGCATATTATTCAAACCCAAACAGGGGGCTGTGGGAACCCCAACTTGAAGCTGCTCAGTCAGAAGTTCTGGAGGTCAACTTGTGACTAGTATCTGCTGGGGGGAGAGTGGCCTTAGGGACTGAGCCCCAGCCTGTGGGATCTGACACTCTGTCCAGGTAGATAGTGTTGGCACTGAATTGGAGGACAGCCAGTTGATGCCCGATGCTCGGTGGTGGGGAGGAACTCCCACACATCCAGTCCCTGAAGTCTTCTGGGTTGATGACTGCGGCGGCGTGGGAGCAGAGAAAAAACAGTTGAGAGGGTTTGTGCGTGTGAATAAACTGTCTCTTCAGGCAGGCCGGGTCCAGTGGCTCCGGCCTGTAATCCCAGCACTTTGGGAGGGTGAGGTGAGAGAATCACGTGAGACCTCATCTCTACGATAAAAAAACAAAAACAGCTTTTGTCTTTTCTACTGTTGATCTGTTGACTGTGAAATTCTCAGACCCTCAAACACAGAGCCTAAGTGGGTAGAGAAACTGTTTTTCCCCCAACACTGTAGTTTAGATGCTTTGAGAGTTGTTTCCGAGAAAGCCCCAGAGACAATTCCTCTGGCCAAGCAGACATTTGGCCTAAGGGCTTATTACATCTCAGAGGTGGCCCCCATGGCATTGTGTGGGAAAAGACATCAGAATGGCCAAGTTATCTTCAATTTGGAAAACGAGGAAAGACAGGTCATAAATCTCTGCCATGAAGAATTCAGGGTGGGAACCCACGGTCCAGTATACCGCCACCCAGCCTGAGGACATCAGCCCTGATCCCAAGTCTCCACTTCCTCCTGGCCCAGAGAGGAGACACAAGGAAGCAGATCCAGGACACAGGATGAGCAAGGGACAGAGGACCTTCCCACCACCATGCCTGCTGCCAGCACCTGCCCAGGACTATGCACAGCCCCTGGGAGGAAAGAAAACCACAAGGCAGGGCACTGCGTTTGGAGCCTGACACTCACCAGCCACCACATCGTCCACACAGGCACGGACACACACCCACCACCCTGCTGTCTGTCCGCTGCAGCCAGGCAGGGCGAGAGGCGTGTCCAAGCCGAGCAGTGGGATCCCAGCACCCGGGCATTCGAGACAAGAGGCTGTCCTAGGCCCTTGGGCCAGCTTCTTCCCAATTCCATCAAGAGCGCCGTTCACGTCCAGTCATTTGCCTTTCACTGGCTCATTCATTCCTTGATTGGTTCATTCGTTTATCAACGATCATTTCTGATGCTACGCCAGACCCAGCAAAACCAAGGCAGATAAAACACAGTAGGGAAGGTGCCATGCAGGGGTGGGACGGGGCAGTCCAGGCATGTCTTGAGAGCGGCTGTGACAGGGCTCTTGACAGGTGTCACATGCATGAATCAAACAGCATTTGACATCCTGCTCCAGAAGGCAGAGTTCTTCACCCTGTTTTCAAGGCATCTGCCATCATGCTGACAATGCCCCCAGCGAAGTGACCATGGCCTGTCCCCATCATAAGTGGCGTATACGGACACACTTGTTTCCTAACAGGGTCAGTGGTGACCGATTGCCACACTTCCAACGCCGCCGGGGTAAAAGCTCTCAGAGAGAGACTATGAGCAAACTGTCACCATCTAGACACGCTCATGCTTGTGAAGTGCTTATGACATGGGCGGGGACACGGCGCGTGTTCCATCACTGCTCGGTAAATAGAATGTGACGAGGCACCGCTCCGTGGGAGCATCGAAGCGCCCAGCGCACCGTAGGGAACAGGGCATGGGCTTTGCAGGCAACAGGCTGAGCGTTGGCCCCTGCCTCTCCGCCTCCTAGCTACGAATCACAGACAGGGCTCAGTTTCTCCAGCTATAAAATGAGACCATAATTCTCTACCCCTAGGGGCAGCATGGAAGATTAACAGAGATGGGATGCCAGACAGCTCACCCACTTGTCAGACTTGTGCACAGAGTGAAGAGAGCACACACAGTGTCCCTGACCCAGCTTGACCCTGAGAGACCGGGCCCTGTTCAGGGCAGCCTGGTGTTCGGGCGCAGGGTACAGAAGCCATTCATCAGCCAGTCAGCTGACCTACGCACGCCAGCCACCAGGACCCTGGGGTGTGAGCGAGGCTGGTGGGCAGTGGGGTCTGGGAGAAGGGCTGTGGGCACCGGCGTGCCCCTGCAGCCGGCCCTGGTATCTGGACTTCACTCTCCCACACTCAGCTCTGGAAGACCTGGTTAATTTAGAGGAGTCGTCTTAATCAATTAGATGAAGTGTAAAATAACTGTTCAGCTCTGCTCAGGAAATGGGGCCTGTCATCTTTAAGGCTTTATGGGAAAGGCATTAAGATGGAAGGATGCACTCCACGCTGCACGCGCTGAGCTCAGCCAAACCTCGGGGCGGAAGGACCTTCCAGAGACCCCAAGACGACCCAGCAAACTGTCACCAGCAGCTGCTGTGCTCCCCCAGGCCACTGGTTGCCCTTCCTGCCTTCAGACGCCTCTGATCCGGGGCTTCGAGGCACCCTGTCCAAGCTTCCTTCCCGGCCCATCCCCAGCTCCTCAGCAACAGGGCTGTGAAGCACTGCACAGTCACCACGGGGTGTGTGCACAGGGACCGGGAAGCGATCAGCAGGCCCTGGACCCCCGCACTTATTCCAGTGAATCACATGCAGCTCCTCCATGGAAGGCAGCATCCAGTCTCTGGGTGAAGCCGTCTCCCTAATCTCTTTGCCTCTCCTCGAGTGTGGTGTTTTGCGTCATTCATCACCCTGGTCACCCAGGAGAGGATGACAGCATTGATGATGAGGAACGCCCGTGGGCAGGTGACACTTCCAGAGCTTGCTTAAAACCATTATTTCCCGCAGGCATTACAACATTTACACCCCTTTTGTCCAGAGGAGTGGCGGGAGTCTTAGAAACAGCTGGTCCCCAGCCGGGTAAATGCGGCCCCTGCGCCGTGTCCTCACCCCTGTTGGCTTCACCTAGGTCTGCCCTTCTTCCCACACAGGGCCCCTATCCTGGGACCGTCAGCTACGGAGCCCATTAATTGAGAGGTCACCACATATGGCTCTATCTCAGTTCCTCTCCTGCTGGAAATTTCATCCCAGAGGATTCAGTGAAGATGCTGAAAGGGAAATGTGTTCGATGGATCTCTCAAAGGCCCTGCAAGTGTTCTGATGAAGATAACCGAACAAGGCCAGGAGCGCTGGCTCACGCCTGTAATCCCAACACTTTGGGAGGTCGAGACGGGTAGATCCCTTGACCCCAGGAGTCTGAGACCAGCCTGGGCAACACAGTGAAACCCCGTCTCCGCAAAATAAAAAAAAATCAGCTAGGTGTGGTGCCGTGCACCTGTGGTCCCAGCTACTTAGGAGGCTAAGGTGGGAGGATCACTTGAGCCCAAGAGGTTGAGGCTGTAGTGAGCTGTGTTCCCGCACTCCAGCCTGGGCAAGAGAGCAAGACCTTATCTCAAAAGCAAAAGGAAACCAAAAGAGTAAAGCGGGGTCCCCTGTGTGCGGCAGAATTCAAAACACTTTGTTTAAGGAGCAGCCACAGCAAAGGGTAAAGCCGGCTGAGAAAGCAATGCTCCCAGTCGGTGGCGGCAGCTCGTGGCAGCTGGCCCCCAGGCACCTGGTTATAAAACTGAGCCTGACTGAGTAGCCTCACATCCCAGATGGACTGCAGGACCAGGGAGGGGCAGTGGGGGCCCCGGCTTGTAAGTGATGGGGGCACCTTCTCTAGGGCCCTGGCCGCCCAGATCAGAACTGGGTGGTCCCCAGGGCTGGATTCTCTGGCCACGCCCACATCCGTCCCCTAGTCCCTGCATCTATAAGTAGCCCTTAAGTTACTGTCTCTTCTATCCAGGGATGACATTAAACTGTCTAACAACTAACAGGGTTCAAGCAGAGACCAATCCAGTCACATGCCCACATGTTTGCCTTGCCCGTGAGCGCTGAGTGGACCCAGCCCTGCGTGCTCCCGAGTGGACTCGTCCCAAAGCACTGGCTGCTTCATGTGGACGTTACAGTGACCGTCAGTGTCAAAAATAACGATGATGATGATGATGAAATGTATTGAGCACTTACTGCCAGTCCTTGTCCTGAGGCGTCCAAGTGTACGAAGCAGCCCACACACCTAGGCAGTGATGTGGACAGATATGACCTCTACTCACAAATAAGAAAACAGAACAAGGTGATTTCACACACAGCTGGTGAGGTGCAGCCCAGATGTACTCAGGCCAGCTCCATAGCTGTGCTCTGACAGCCCGGCCACTGGGTATCCAGGGACCCGTGTCTGTTCGCCTGGCTACAGGACTTCCCTCTTCAGAACCTTCCGGCACCACCTGCCCCGGACCCCACGGCCCCCGCCTGTGGCTGCCCGTGATGAATGGGCTCCATCTGCTCATTCTGCACAGCACTCATTTTGCAGACCTGGGGGAAACTGAGGCCGAGAGGGCTAGGTGACTTTCCCAAGGTCACACAACCAACCCCCACCGAGCTGGGAGGAACGGCCCTGAGCTTGCTGTCCGATCTGGCCTCTGCTCCCAGCCTGGCTGCCCCACACCCACACACAGAGCTTGGTGCCCAGTGCAGGTGGTGGGCTCGGCCCTGGCCCCCAGAGGCAGCTGCAGACACCCCCACTCTGCCCAGCTCTGCCCTTTGGTTCCCCCAGGAACAGGCTGACATTCACCATCATGTGCTGGCTCCCCTTCTCTCTGCAGCCAAGAGCTAATTGTCCTGATTTCTTTCCAAGAGCAGTCTCTCTGAATAGCCTTCGCAGGCACAATTAGGCAGGTTCAGCTTGACTTTCACACTCCAGTTCTGAAAAAATCAAATCAGCAAGGAAGCAGAGCCTCTCGGAAGTTCTCTGAGAGCGCCTTTGTGCAGGAACAAAGCACACACATAATTACCTGCTTCGCTGATGAGCTCAGGACCCGGAGCCCTGCGTGCAGGAGCTGCCCGCTGGCGGCCCTGCCCAGACCCTGTCTGCTCTATTCTTAGAAGTAGCCAGCCAGGCTGGGGCTCCTCCTGGGACCTGCAGTGGGACGGACATGCCCGGAGACCCCCGCCAATGCAGGCCATTCGTCTCTACCTAAAGCACCCCTGTCGTGGATTGGGACTGCTAGCGTGGGTGGACCCCTCTGAACAGCAAGTGCAATGGCCTTACTGTCAGGATGGAGCACTTGAGGCCCAGACAGGGCAGATGCCCTGCTCAAGGTCACACAGCAAGGTCGGGCAGAGCCACGACTCCAATCCAGGCCTCCCGGGGAGCTGGTGTCTTCCCAGCCCTGACCCTGAGGCTAACTCACAGTGCACAGTCATCCTGCCCAGCAAAAAGCAGGGCTTTGAGCCCACGAAAGAAGATGGCTTCCCACTAAACAGCAGGTGTATCCCTGTTGACATACCAAGGGGAGTGTGGCCGGCACTTTTTCTGGGGACAGAGAAGGAAGGGTTCCTCTGTCTCCATGTGGAGAAATCAAGGCCCAGATGTCACACAGCCAAGAAATGGCAGAGCTGAGACTCATCCCCGTCTCTGACTCCTGGGCGCGCGCTTATGACTAACTTCAGTAACCGCCCTGCACACACTCACACACACCGCATCCCAAAGCCCGCTGCGGCAGCGTTTTGATTGACTGAGAATCAACATGAGTGACAGGTGGCTCCACACCACTCTGTTCATCAGGAAGCTGTGCCTGGCCTGGCAGCTCGGCTGTACCCTGCCTCCTCCCCTCCGTGTACCTGGGCATCCCACGCCCTCTGGGCACCTCTCTTTGCTCATCTGTAGAATGGAGACGAGGCTGGCCCCTCAATGGGCTGGGGAGATTCCTGGTCCAGGTTGCTGTGTGGCACACTTGCAGGAGGCTGTGCCCCTTGTGCATGTGGGTGGTGGAGGCCATGACCCTGATGGCACACAACCGTATCTGCCCTGCAATAGGGAGGTCGAAGTCTTGGACCCGTGCTAATAAAGAACCACCAGGCCGGGCGCGGTGGCTCACGCCTGTAATCGCAGCACTTTGGGAGGCTGAGGCAGGTGGATCACTTGAGCTCAGGAGTTCAAGACCAGCCTGGGCAACATGAGGAAACCGTTTCTACCAAAAATAAGTCAGGCATGGTGGCACATTTCTGTGGTCTCAGCTACTTGGGAGGCTGAAGTAGGAGGGTTGCTTGAGTCTGGGAGGCAGAGGTTATAATGAGCTGAGATCACACCACTACACACTCCAGCCTCAGCTACAGAGTGAGACACTGTCTCAAAAAAACAAAAAGAACCACAGCCTGGGACACAGTGGAGCTCGGTGCTGGGTGGCCCAGTCCACACTTCCTGCAGCCCCGAGGAGGGAGGCTCCAAAGGATGGAGTGACCAGCCAGGAAACGCTTCCACGGAGAGGTGGGGCTAGGGGCCTCAGGGCCAGGCCTGCTTCAGAAAGCCTGGTGGGAGCACCTCAGGGTGCAGCAACGGGGCAGACAGAGGCAGGCAGGAAGGTTCTGGCATCCCAAGACTGCAGCCAGCTCAGCCGGCAGGGTCAGGGTTCCGGGAAGGCCTGCAAATACAGTGAGTGGGCTGCATGGTGCAGCGTCCTGATGTCCAGGGGTGTGGGCTGAGATGTGGGCAGAGCAGGCGGGGAAGCCATCAGATGCCCTGAGACTGGTCTGGCAGGCAGGGGTGGTCAGCACAGGTGGTCCTGGGGCAGAGGCAGAGGGAAGAGGGGACCCAAACGTCTACGGTGAATATGGGAAGGAAGGAGAGGAGCTGGGTATGAGGGAACTGCCTCAAATCCAAGCAGCCTCTAGGGAGGAGCCCCTGCCCATGCCGGCCTCCTCTCCCCTGCCCATGCCAGCCTCCTCTCCCCAGCCTGCACGGCTCCCCCTTGCTCAGCTCTATACAGTAAGCACCTTCAGTCTATTTGCTCAAAGCCGCAGGGCCCGCCAGGCAAACCCGGGGTTAAGCTCTTGGATTTCCTAGAGTATCCACTCAGCACCACTCCATGCAGGCAGTGGGGACCCCGGGATTAATCAGATGTTGCACCACTTCCCAGGAGCCTGCATCTTGTCAGGGCATGTGATGCTCTCAGCCCAGAAGGCCTCTGGATTTGGTACAAAATGCTGGGGAGCAGTGAAATGAAAAGATAGCAGGAGGTAGTCAGGAGGGCTTCCTGGAAGCGGGTGCAGCACAGATGAAACCTGAACTATGTGCAAGGTGAGGGGAAGGGCATCCAGGCCTGAGCCCAGCATGAGCAGCATACGGCAGCCTGTAAAAGCAGGAACCCCTGGTTTGCCCAGGATGTAGGGGCACACAGGCAATCACACAAGAGCAGGGAGGAAACTCATCAGAGGACCTGGAGGGGCAGGGAGAGGGGACTGGACTTTCCCCCGAGGGCCCCGGAGTCACACTGAGCAGAGGGTAAGAGCAGAGCTGTGTCCTTAAGGAGGAGAGCCGGGCCTCCCCCCAGCAGGAAGCACACCCGGAGGCTACACTCACGGAGAAATGAGGGGCAGGTTCCCAGGGCTCCTCCGGGCCAGCATTTCTGAAACAGAAGCGGGGCTCTTCTCCCTGAGAGGCTCTTGGGAAACAAAGGTCTGAGTGTTGAGGAAAAGCCCCATTCTCTCCCTCCATGTGTGTGAATACAGCAGCCAATAAAGGCTCTGAGGAGTCCTGCAGGAAGGAAGCTTCTGGAACTGTTTCAATCCAGTGACACTTAAACCTCAGTCATCCTGGAGCCTTTCTTCTCTTGTTGCACTATTAAAATCCTACCACTCAGAGCTCCACCTTCTGGGAAGGCCTTGTGGAAAGACCCTGTGTCTGATCTGGGCCCAGGGGTTAAATCTCACGCATGGAACTGAGTCGGAGGAGAGACCCGCCTAGGCCAGACCTCAGTCTCCTGAGAATTAGACACAGGAGTGGACACTAGGCAAAGGCCGGCAGCCAAAAGACAAGGCTCCGGAAGCACCGGAGACAGCGACGTTCCCAGGCTGAGGGTGGGAACCATCTGGGAAATGCTGGCGTGGCCTTCATCGCCTGGGTACCTGGGGCACCTGGCAGCCACTGTTCACAGCTCTCTCGCCACTCACGCCTTTGGGCTGAGGATGTCTCCATCCACCAGGGAGTGATCTGGTCTAATTTAGGGATCCCTCTAAAGGAGCCTCCCTTTGAAAATGTCACCCACACCCGCCTCACCTCTCAGTACCAGATGTGAACAAACATTAGGGCCAATTTGGTCCCCACTGGAAACTAACTTCCACCTGTTGGCAAGAGAGTGTGATGTAAATTTATCAAAAAAGACGTCCAAAGGATGGATGATATGGCCCGGCCCCCACGGCACTGTTCTCACTCCTGCTTGCTTCTCCGAGGTGAAGGTCTGTGGAGGAACTCTCCTGGGCCTGCCCAGGTTGGGTCACGTCAGTATCAGCTTCTGCCTGGTCACAGCTGACCAGCTGACCGACCCCGAGCTCCCGGCAGAGGAGGCCACTCCTCGGAAGCGCCCAGCCATGCTCCAGCTAGGGCAGCCAGGCCTTGCTCAGAGCTCGGCCCTGGCCCCCATGCCAGCCTCATGCTTGACTGCTTATTATTTAAATTCAAATGAGCATAATGAGTTCGAGGGCACTTATTACTCCAGACACAGAAAATGCAATTAGTGAGCGCAGACACCGCGACTGTACCCCAACCTCTTCCTCTGGGTAAGGAAGGCAAGGGGAGGAGCGCCAGAGCCAGGCCTGCAGCCAACACAGCTGCTCCATCACAGCCCCGAGTGAGGGCAGGGAGCACACAGAGGTAGCTCAGGGACCCCTCACCTTCTGCACGCTGAGTGCATGGCTGGAAAGACATGGCCAAGACCCCTTTGCCTGCCTAATCTCCCAGAGGCAGGCAGCATGGGGTGGCAGAAGGTATGCAGGGGATGATGGAAGGCTGTGGATGTATATCCCTGGCCAGGCCACTTACAGGCTACATGAGCACAAACCAGAACGATGATGGGCAGGAAGTTGGTGAGCGCTTCCTGTGCCAGGACTGCTGACGGCTTTGTATGTATCACCCCCTCAGCCTCCCAACAACCGGCTGAGCTCTGCAGACACCCATTTCGAACATGAGAAACAGAGCTCAGAGGAGTTCAATGATTCAATGACCTGGATTCTCTAAGCCTTGCTGTTGTCTCCATCCATAAAATCAAGGTAGCCATCCCGTCTCAAAGGGTGTGGCGAGGATTACATGTGGGAGCATTTATGAAGATGACCAGCGGTGTTTGGCACAGGTGACCATCCAGTAACGCTCATCTCAGAAATGCATTCATTTAGTCACTTACCCCTCCTCTCATTCATTATTTATTCCTTCATTTATTCATGCACTCATTTATTTAAAATACAGAGGTCGGCTGTGATGCCTGAGGTTCCAACATTAGGCATTCTACTAGGTTACGCCATGGAAGGGCGCCACTAAAATACACGTCACCTGCCCCCTTTGCAAGTTCAGTTCCTATGGGCAGGGTCGGTTTGCAGAGTAGGGAGCAAAACCGAGCCATTAGTTCCCTCTAATCGAATTATTCACAATTTTACAAATGAAATGCAAAAATACCAATCAGAAGCAGAATGAACTGGGATAGTCAAACAATGGAATCCCCTCTCCAGCAACGAAAAAGGAGGATTACAGCTTCTGCAACACGGACTCTCGCAGGCATGATGTTCAGCCAAAGAAGCCAAAAAAAGGCCACCAAAAAGTGTGCCATCCTTGGCCGGGTGCAGTGGCTCACGCCTGTAATCCCAGAACTTTGGGAGGCTGAGATGGGCGGATCATGAGGTCAGGAGTACAAGACCAGACTGGCCAACATGGTGAAACCCTGTCTCTACTAAAAAATACAAAAATTAGCTGGGCATGGTGGCTTGTGCCTGTAATCTCAGCTACTTGGGAGGCTGAGGTAGGAGAATTGCTCGAACTGGGACCCAGGAGGCAGAGGTTGCAGTGAGCCGAGATCACACCACTGCACAGCCTGGGCTACAGAGGGAGACTCCATCTCAAAAAAAAAAAAAAGTGTACCATCCTTGATCCCGTCTGCATGAAGTACCAGACCCAGCAAGTGAAGGATGGAAGTGGAGATGGTGGCACCTTAGTGTGGTCAGGACTGGGACAAGCCAGGAGGGGTTTCCTGGGCACTGATGATGTTCTTTCTCCATCTGGGGGCTGACTTCACAAGTGCATGCACTTGAGAAAATGCATTGAGCTGTGCTCTTATGATGTGTGCATTTTTCTGTATTTAGTTTTTTAAAATGTCTATTAGGGCTGTGTGTGGTGGTTCACTCCTGTAATCCCAGCATTTTGGGAGGCAGAGGCAGGCAGATCTCCTGAGGTAAGGAGTTCAAGACCAGCCTGGCCAACATGGTGAAACAACATCTCTACTAAAAAGTACAAAAATTAGCTGGGCATGGTGGCTCACGCCTGTAATCTCAGTACTTTAGGAGGCCAAGGTGGGCAGATCATCTGAGGTCAGGAGTTTGAGACCAGCCTGGCCAACATGGTGAAATGCTGTCTCTACTAAAAACACAAAATTTAGCGAGTCGTGGTGGCATGTACCTGTGAGCCCAGCTACTCGAGAGGCTGAGGCAGAATCGCTTGAACTCAGGAGGCAGAGGTTGCGGTGCGCCAAGATCATGCCACTGCACTCCAGCCTGAGTGACAGAGCAAGGCTCCATCTCAAAACAATAAAATTGTCTGTTAGACGTCCCAGGGGAAGCGCTTCACAGATAATGAGATACTTGAGTGTGGCAGCTAGGAGGGCTGGGACAGAGCCATGAATGTCAGCATCGTTGGTGGGCCTGGTGGGCCTGGTGGGAGCCAGCAGCACAGGAAGGCAGGCGTGCCGCACTCTGGGGTGCGGGAGGTTGGGAGGGGAGGGGACCCAGCAAAGGGGACAAAGAAGGGGAGCTGGTGATGCTGGCGGAAACCAGGGAAGGGTGAATCCCAGGCGAATGGAAGTTTCCAGGAGTGTGTACTGCTTAGAGTCAGGAAAGACGAGGCCCTGAGGTTGCACTTTTGGGTCTGGCAACACGAAGGTTACTTGGTGAAAGCATTTGAGGGACAAAGAAGGAACAAGGCCAGACTGCAGCCGGCTGCAGGGAGGAGGGAGACAAGGAAGCACAAGACCCACTGAATCCTACTCAAGTATACTCATCCTTCCAGGCTCACTCAACACTGCCGCCTCCAGGAAGCCTTCCTAATAATCCTCGTCTCCTAAGGCCCCTTCACTTCACAGTCACCGCAAATACGGCTCTCCCACAATGTGCGCCAAGTACTTCCCAAGGGCAAGGACTGTCACCCCTGCCTTGTGGCACAAAGTAGGCCCTTTAGAAACCTTAGCTCCTCCCTCTCCCTTTTCAGATCCCAGAAGGCAATTCTGAGACTTATTTTTTTTTCTTTTTCAGAGATCGGGTCTCATTAGGTTGCCCAGGCTGGTCTCAACTCCTGGGCTCAAGTGATCCTCCCACCCTGGCCTTCCAAACTACTTAGATTTCAAAGTGCTTGGCCTTCCAGAGGGATTACAGGTGTGGGATATTGTGCCTGGCCTCTTGAGACAGGGTTTCACTCTGTCACCCAAATTGAGTGCCATGACACGTTCATGGCCACTGTAGCCTCAACTTCCCATGCTAAGTAATCCTCCCATCTCAGCCTCCCGAGTAGCTGGGTCTGCAGGCATGAGTCACCATGCCTGGCTAATTTTTAATTTTTTGTAGAGACCAGGTCTCATCATGTTGCCTAGATGGGTCTCAAACTCCTCCACGCAAGCAGTTCTCCTGCCTTGGCCTCCCAAAGTGCTGGGATGACAGGCATGAGTCACTGTGCCTGGCCTGAGACTTTCCCAGAACTCTGTTCTCTCTCATGTGATAAATCATTCCTCCCCAAACAGTTGTTTTTGTATTGCCATGCAAAGGTTATTAGTATAATGATGAGATTTCATGTTACATTAATTTGGTTGTGAATTATTTGTATTGTCACCGTCATTAACTCAGTGATTGCAATTTTGTTTTAATTTAATTTAGTTCCTTCTGCATTCTCTCAAAACTTCCAGCAACAACGGAACCCAGAACTGTGTAATGTGATGCAGCATTCGTGGCAATCTGACCTGGGTTATGGATCAGGCAAACAGAAGGTCCCAGTTCTCACCTCCCTGACTTCACTCAGCCCCCAAACCTTCACTACCCTGGACCTTTTCCATGGGTAGAAAAAGGTTTCTGAATCAGGTTGTCCATGAGGGAAGCAAAGCAGATGGGGTGGAGGGGGTGCCCTTTGTGGGAAAGGAGTTACCCTGAATTAAGCAATCAGGCATGAGGTGCTCTACCAGATACGTTTCTCAGAACCCATTTTACAGATGAGAAAACTAAGGCACAGAGAAGTTCAGCAGCTTGCCCAGAAAAGGAAAGCATGGAAGAGAGAGAATGGAGATTTTGTGTCTGACCCCAAAACCCTCTTCCTTCCACTGCCAGATTGCTGCATGGACCTGACTGCTGGCAGAGACCTGGCCTCGCCACAGGCTGGCCCTGCAGCAGCTACCCCCAGAACAGAAGGAACACCAGGGACAGAAGGTGCAGACAGGTGAGAGCCGGGCAGGACCAACACCCACCCCCCTCCCACACAGCTCGGTTCTCCAGCCCCATTTCAGCCCCTTCTAGATCCCTAGGGCCTCAGGACAAGAACCAGGTCAGCTCACCTCTCTGCCCGACACAGAGCTCAGGTCAACATTCTGCACATAGCATAGGCCTCAAAGAGTGGCGGAAAAGCGGCACGGTTTAGAATGAAGGAATGACCAGCCCCTAGCAGCACTTGGTTTTGACACACAGAGCGGAGAGCCTAGATATGTAATGTAGGTCTTCTTTCTTCTCTCTCCCCAGCTCACATCATGACCCCAGCCCTAGTCCAGGCTGCGAAGGCTGGAGAAAAGCTCAGGTGACTGGAATTCATCTGGCTTTTCACCATTGAGCTTCACAATCTTTGCACTTGAACTGAACATGACCCTGGCTGATGGGCTGGATGGATGAATGAGCAGTCTACCTTCTGTCCACAGCAAAAGGGCACAGAG
The DNA here is from genome assembly GCA_004027835.1 of Alouatta palliata. Taxonomy (NCBI): domain Eukaryota; kingdom Metazoa; phylum Chordata; class Mammalia; order Primates; family Atelidae; genus Alouatta; species Alouatta palliata. The sequence goes on from PVKV010017860.1 coordinate 28,162, forward strand.
AGAAAGCCTGCAGGAGGGAGCCTCATGTAGCCAGGTGGAAATTAATGAAGATACTTGCATGTACAACATATTTATTTATCTGCAATTGATCGAACCATTTTCACAAGACTCCATGAATGCAAACTTGCTAATTAAAGAACCCCCACTAGGCCCTGGATCAAGATTAGTGGTTTGCTATAGCTGTTGGTCTCAAATAGGAGTCAAGAGTGATGTCTTCCTTGTGGGCTGTTCGTTGCTCGGTATCCCAGTGTGAGTGGCCAATTTAGTTGGAAGCAACATGGTCTTGAATATAAAGCCATTGTTTTTTTTTACAGAGTGATTTAACTGTTAGGCTTAAGAATCAGGCACTTACTCTGTGGAGCTAGGGACTTAACCAAATAACATTTCTTAGCCACTCAGAGGAACTTGGTCCTCCTCCCTTCTTCCCACCTCCTCCCTTTCCCCCTCTCAAGATCCCTTGCTTGCTTTGTGGCTGTTAGGATACTGACCAGGCAATCTCATACTGCTTGGCAATTGTTTGGGAGGGAGGCAGATGCGTCTTGCTCTGTCACCCAGGCTGGAGTGCAGTGGCACCATCTTGGCTCACTGTAACTTCTGCGTGCCCCCCCGAAATCCTGCCCACCAGGTTCAAGTGATTCTCCTGCCTCAGCCTCCCGAGTGGCTGGGACTACAGGTGTGCACCACCACATCCAGCTAATTTTTGTATATTTTTTTAGTAGAGACAAGGTCTTGGTATATTGGCCAGGCTAGTCTAGAACTCCTGACCTCAAGTGATCTCCCCGACTAGGCCTCCCAAAGTGCTCGCATTATAGGCATGAGCCACTGTGCCCAGCCTGCCTGGCAATATTTAATTTTAATTTACATTTATGCTGATGGTCCATACTTGAGTTCATCACTAGGGAATTTGGATGTTGACTATAGCTAACCCCAGAGGGAATATGCTTTTTTAAAAATACTCTTTAACTGTGATAAAACATTGATAACCCAATTTACCATTTTAACCATTTTTAAGTGTGCATTCAATGGTATTATGAATTTCACAGTGTTGTGCAACCGTCAACACTTTCTTTACCAGAACTTTTCCATCAGCCCAAACAGAAACTCTGCACCTGTTCAACAGCACCTCTCCTTCTCCCTTCCCTGGCCCCTGCTATTCCACTGTCCTATTTTCCATCTCTATAAATGTTCCTGGGAATTTACTTTTTTAAGCCACTATACAGGTCCGTGTTTTATACTTGGCAGTAAGAAAAAGTTCTCAGTGCTTTCGCGTCTTGTCTTATTTGCTGGACATTTTTGGATTAACAGTAGGCAAGAGGTGAGGGAGGGAGTAGAGAATTGCCGTGAGGCTTACTGAGAACTATGCCAACCTTAGCCTGCTGTTTCCCTTGGTGTTGCTGATAGCTTTTCCTCTTTTTTTCCTAGAAAAGAAAAAAAAAGAAACCTGAGCCCATGAGGCCTTGTATAATAGCTTGACACAGCACAAAAGCTAGTGGGTCCTCCATCTCCTCCTAGAAACCAGAACAAAGAGAATAGAAAAATAAGCCCAAATCCCCAGCCTCATACCACACACAGAAACTAACTACAAATTAACTAAAAATGCAGCATAGACCTAAATGTAAAACTACAAAGTACCTAGAAGAAAACATCTCCGTATCATAGAGCTGAAAGAGATCTTTTATTTTTATTTTTATTTTTTTGGCGAAAGGGCCTCATTCTGTTACCCAGGCTGGAGTGCATGGTGCGATCTTGGCTCACGACAACCTGCGCTACCCAGGTTCAAGTGATTCTCCTCCCTCAGCCTCCCGAGTAGCTGGGATTACAGGCACATAAACCATAAGCCAGGTGCTGTGGCTCATGCCTATAATCCCAGCACTTTGACAGGCCGAGGTGGGCGGATCACCTGAGGTCAGGAGTTCGAGACCAGCCTAGCCAACACGGGGAAACGCCATCTCTACTAAAAATACAAAAATTAGCTGGGTATGGAGGCGCAGGCCTATAATCCTAGCTACTCGAGAGGCTGAGGCAGGAGGATCACTTGATCCCAGGAGGCAGAGGTTGCAGTAAGCTGAGGTCACACCACTGCACTCCAGCCTAAGCAACAGAGACTAAGTCTCAAAAAAAAAAAAAAAAAACTAATAAAGCCATCATCTCCAAAAAGCAAGCAAACAAAACAAATATGAGAGCTCAGGGGGAACATAAAACTGGAGCTGACAGAACTGGAGAATGAGGGAAAAACACCACATCTTCAAAGTCATGACGAAATGGAAAGTGGGGCCGAGGAGCATCAAAGATGCTCAAAACTCAATCAAGACACTGAGAACAAGGCTGAGGAAAGTGAGCAAAAGGAAATGAAAACGAGCGGTGTAAAGAGATTACAGAGAAAATGACAGATTTGGAAAATCTACAAAGGACCCATCATATACCCCAGAATAGAAAAGTGAAATAAGGGAACATAAATATTTAAAAAGATATCATTCAAGAAAATTTTCCTGAAATAAAAGAAGATCAATCTACAAACTGAAAGGGTACACCATGTCTTGGGGAAAATGACAAAAATCTGTCAACAACAAGATAATTTCTATGAAAGTAACTAGACAAAATACAAAAGAGAGAGAGAAAAAGCTAAATAGAGAAGACTTTGGACAGTCAAGTGAAAACATCAGTTTGTACAGGGAAACAAAACAGAAGTTAGACTCAGACTTTCCCACGATGGCATTTAACTCTAGAGACAAGTGACACCTGCGAAGTGCGGCCTAAGAATTTTATATCCTAAAAAGCTGTCAATCAAACATGAAGACCAGAAACCTGGTTGAATATGCAAGAACTCAATAATTCTTTTTCATTTAGTCCCTTTTGATGGAATTGCTGGAGAAGGAATTTCAGCAAATCAAGAGAAAAATAGGAAAATTTCAGCAAGAGAACCAACCGTAAGTAGTGAATCTATCTGTAGGGCCAATGTGAGGATTAAGGTCATATATAAATTAAAAGCCCCGAATTTAGAAATAATACAGTAAATAAAAATTGTGAAGAAAAGGAGGAAAGAAGAAGAGAGTTGTTAGTCTCTGATGTACTTCTTTTCTTTTTTTTTTTTTTTTGAATCAGAGTCTTACTCTGTTGCCCAGGCTGGAATGCAGTGGCATGATCTCGGCTCATGGCAACCTCCACCTCCTGGGTTCAAGCAATTCTCCTGCCTCAGCCTATTGAGTAGCTGGGATTACAGGCACCAGCCACCATGCCCAGCTAATTTTTGTATTTTTAGTAGAGATGGGGTTTCACCATGTTGGCCAGGCTGGTCTCGAACTCCTGACCTCAAGTGATCCACCCACCTCAGCCTCCCAAAGTGCTGGGACTACAGGCATAAGCCACCGCACCTGGCCTAAGTCTCTGATTTCCTTATCTTTCTTGCAGGGGAGGGGGCAAAAATAAGAAAAAGATAGCATAGAGGTAAAAGCACATTTCAAGACAAACACTAAGAAATACAATTTAAAAATTGGATGGCAAAACAAAGGAGGAGTAAGAGAGAAAATACTCACTTTTCATAAGTGCTTTTAGTAGGAAACATACTGCTGAAAAAGGAATTCAGGGCAGGTGCAAAGGCTCACACCTGTAGTCTCAGCACTCTGGAAGGCCAAGTAGGGGGATGGCTTAAGCCCAGCAGTTTGAGACCAGCCAAGGTACAGTGGTGCCAGCCGATAATCCCAGCTACTCGGGAGGCTGAGATGGGAGGATCACCTGAGCCTGGTAGGTAGAGGTTGCAGTCCAGTCTGGATGATAAAGAAGCAAGACCCTGTTTCTAAAAAAAAAAAAAATTTGTAATGTATGACAAACTCCAAAGGAAAAAAAAAAAGGAGCTACCACCTTTGGGGAGAAAAACTCTTCACAAGTTAAAGGAGAAGTCAAAACTAATGTCTATGGCTGGGCACGGTGGCTCACACCTATAATCTCAACACTTTGGGAAGCTGAGGCAGATGGATCACTTGAGGTCAGGAGTTCAGGACCAGCCTGTCTAACATGACAATATCCCGTCTCTACTAAAAATACAAAAATTAGCCAGAAATCACTTGAATCCGGGAGGCGGAGGTCGTAGTGAGCCGAGACGACACCACTACTCTCCAGCCTGGGCAACAGAGTGAGATGTCGTCTCAAAAAAAAAAAAACTCTGGAACTCAGAATATACAGAAATAATAAGGATGAAAACACTGCACAGCAGATTCTACTTAAAGAAAAAAAAAGGTCTCAGAGGAAAACTTACAGTTTTAAAATCTTATCTTTTCAGGGGCTAGTGGGAAAAAAAGCTTACCTCTAGCAAGGCACAGTGGCTCACGCCTATAATCCCAGCACTCTGGAAGGCTAAGATGGGTAGATTTGCTTGTTGCCTGGGCAACAGGGCAAAACCCCATCTCTACAAAAAAAAAAAAAAAAAAAAAAAATTAGCTGGGTGTGGTAGTGCACGCTGTAGTCCCTGCTACTCAGATGAGGTGGGAAGATCGCTTGAGCCCAGGAGGTGGAGGCTGCAGTGAACTATGATTGTGCCACTGCACTCCTGCCTGGGCAACAGAATGAGACTCTGTCTCAAAAACAAAAAACCGCCAACAAAACAACAAATCCTTATCTTTAAATAAAGAAACGAAATTATAAATCTAACACAGAAAGTTAGAAAAGAAACTAAATAAACCTTTAAAAAGTACATAGAATACACAAAAAGTGAAGATTAATGGATTAGAAAATGAACACGCAGGCATTTCCTCACTACCTGTGTACACCTTTCCCATGCTCAAAACAGGGGCCAAGGTGGGGGTCACTGCCCTTGCACTGCCCTCTCCCCTCCCTCCTCCTCCTCCCTACCCTTCCTGGGGCTTACCAGGCACCCCCTCAAGGCCTGATCCACCCCTACCCCACCTCAGCTCTTCTGCGCTCCTCTAAGGATGGCCCACCTGCCACAGGGGCAGAGGGGACGCTCAGGGTTGCCCAGTGCAAGGGGGCTAGCAGCCCCCAGAAGATGACCCGTGTCATGCAATGGCTGAATGGATGGACCAGCAGGTGGCAGCTGTGGACACGGGGCAGACACAAGACCACTCACACCCCTTCCCTATTCCCCAGAGCAGAGGTCCCCCACCCTAGCTGCACATGTGAATTACCAGGGAGTTTTTAAAATGCCAGGGTCTAGCCACGCGCAGAGGCTCTCGCCTATAATCCCAGCACTTTGGGAGGCGAGGTGGGTGGACGAGGTCAGGAGATGACCATCCTGGCCAACATGGTGAAACCCCAGCTCTTTTTTTTTTTCCTTTTTTTTCAGCAACTCGAATTTAAACATACTCCAAGAGAAACCCCGCCTCTTCTAAAATACAAAAACTTAGCCAGGCATGGTGGTGGGTGCCTGTAATCCCAGCTACTCAGGAGGCTGAGGCAGGGGAATTGCTTGAACCCGGGAGGTGGAGGTTGCAGTGAGTCAAGATTGTGCCACTGTACTACAGCCTGGTGACAGAGTGAGACTCTGTCTCAAAAAAAAAAAAAAAAAAAAATACAGGGTCTAAGGTCCTTCCCCATACACTCTGATTGAATCAGCTCATGTCTCTCCACATTGGTCATCTGGTTCCAAACAGCAAGGAGCACTGGGGAAAGAGGCAGCTCAGGGCATAGAAAACAGTGGGTGCTCTGGAGCCATTATTTGGAGTCTAAGCCCCGTCTCTGCCTCTCACTGGCTGTGTGATCTCAGGCTGGCACCTTACCCTCCCTGAGCCTCAAGGTCGCCATCCTTAAGATATGCTTCCCTCCCAGAAGGGGCTGGGGATGGGTGATTGTACATGTAAACCTTTGGCCGCCTCTGATTCCCGGCAGGTAGGCTAGGCACCAGGATCACCTGCCCCCTCTGGGGAGTCCAGATGTGAGCGAGACAGGGGCAGGGAGGCTAGCCCCCCAGACACAAGCAGCCTTGGGTCCACAGCACCAGCTTTGGGGGCTATTCTGATTCCAATTCAGAATGCCTGGCTCCTGGCTCAATGGGCTTTGTCCCAGAGATGTAATTTCTATTTTGATTCCATGTGACATTTAATGAAATGGCTTTCAGACACCACGCAGTGTCTGAGTTATGAAACCACAGCTTCCGGATCCTCAGCGTGCCTCATGATGACAGGACCCCTCTTGATGCTTCCAGAGCTGCCCCAAGTCTCTTGAGGCCTGAGTGAGGACCACTGAGGTGGCATCTTCACTCCGGAGTCCCTGCCCCAGGCCCACCGCCTGGCACCCGTGTCTCTAGTCCTAGCTGGACTCTGACTGACAGCAGCCCCTGCTTAGGCTGCTGCCTCAGTCTCCCTCTTGCCAATCCAGTGCTGTTCTAACTGCAGATCAAAAATATTCAGGAAGACAGGAAGCCAGTGTAGAGGCTTGCAAACAGCATTGTTCAAAGAACAAATGAGCCGGAATAGAAGCAGAACAGAACACGCCAGAAGGAGCTGCACATGGCAAGGGCAAGTGCGACTCGCAAGCCCAGGATGCGAGAATGCACGCCAGGTCTCTATTTGCGTGAATCGGAAGAAATTTTGAATGATACTGCTCTAACCCACCACCAGGCCACTCCCCAGTTACAACTTTCAGGATGGACTTCAGACCCCTCGGCACAGCACTGAAAACCCCTCCAGACCTGGCCCCTGTCTGCCCACCCCCCTGGCCCACAGCTGGCTCCCACCACACTGAGCCGCTGGCTTCTGCAAACTCCGCCAGGAGCTCCCACACCTGCCTGGAATGCAAGAGTCTCCCTCCTCCCACAGGCCTCCTTCCCGCAGCCTCCACCCTCCCACAGACTCCTATCAATCCTTCACCCTTCACGGGAAGGGCCACCTCCTCTGTGGTGTCTCCCTGATTCCCAGACTTGGGGGCTCCCGGCCCAGGCTCACGCTCCACTTGCACACTTTGCATGACGCCATCACCCCTGCCAGCCTGGGGGTCATTATTGCTTCCATGCTTCCCTGCCCTTTCCCAGTGGACAGCTGGGACTTCCCTCGGGGGGCTGGCTGAGCCCCAGGTGCTCACTGTCATACCATTTGTTGACAGCAAGTGTGGAATGACACTGGGACCTCTCCCAGGTGACCCTCTCCACATGCTGACCTTCCCAGGGCAAAGATGACCTCCTAGATTCTATAGAAGCAAAGATATAAATATTTCTGGAGCCCTTCCGTTCCAAAGGAAGTAAAAGCCCTACAATTTCTCAACAACTTGGCTATTAAAAATAGGAATTCCACCTACACACCGGAACAGTCTGCCGGGGATGGTGGAAGGGCCAGAATCGTGAGGTCACACATGTTTTCAGAACTGAGAAAGCTGCTGGGCCCAGAAGCTGAGTGCTGTCAGAAGGCAGGCAGCTGTCTGCAGCTGGTGCCACAGCCCTGAGGCCCCAGAAATCTCTAGAATCACAGGGATGCCAAATGGTACTCTGCCGAGTTTCCCAAAACTCACTTCCCTACCACATTGTGAACATCTGCACAGCACAGGTTCCAAAGAAAACTGAAAAAAAAATCATGCATTAGCAAGCAGATATGACACCTCACCTTCGACCTCGGAAGAGTGTGGGAGATACCTTGGGCCCGGCTCCTGCTGTCACCTCCTTCCACTCCCCGTCCTCAGAACACAGCCCCCGGCCGGCCCAGAGCTGGGGTCCCCTGAGGATTCAGTCTTCCGTGTTCGTCTCCTGGCCCTCAAGGCCTGAAGCTCCATCCTTCCACCACCGCTTTGGGTGACAGGAGAGTCCCCAGCAGGCGCTGTGTGTGCACAGTGACGGCAAGGCGGGCACGCATTCTGTCAGCATCCACGGCCACTCGAGAGACAGCTGAGTGGAGATGGGAGAGGAGGAGGAAGGGGAAGTAAGTGGGCAGAAGGGCCGGACACAGTGGCTCATGCCTGTAATCCCAGCACTTTGGGAGGCTCAGGCGGGCGGATCACGAAGTCAAGAGATCGAGACTATCCTGGACAATATGGCGAAACCCCATCTCTACTAAAAATTCAAAAATTAGCCAGGCGTAATGGTGCATGCCTGTAATTCCAACTACTCGGTAGGCTGAGGCAGGAAAATCGCTTGAACTCGGGAGGTAGATGTCGCAGTGAGCCGAGATTGCACCATTGCACTCCAGCCTAGGCGACACAGCGAGATTCTGTCTCAAAAAAAAAAAAAAAAAAGTGGGCAGAGGAAGCAAGCCCCACTGATGCCCCCTACTCTGTGGGTCTCAATAGGCCCTGCCAGTGCAACCCGCATGTTCCCGCGTCAGACACAGCAGCTTCCCCTGAGGGTCACTTATTCGCTCATGCATTCAACAACACTACGGGTGCCTGGCCAGGTGCTAGCTGAACCCACGGTGGGGACGCAGACTCCATCCCTGCCCTCAGGGCACTCACAGCTGGAACAAGCCATCGGAAACATGTATGATTCTGTACACTTTTTATAGCATGAAAAAGCGAAGTGCTAAACACCCGGGGCCATGAGGGCAGGGAGGGGGCCCCTAATCTGGCCTCACTGGGCCTGAGGAGGCTCCTAGGGAAAGTCACCTCTAAGTTGCGACCTGAAGGATCAAGAACGGGTGGGTGGGGACAAGGTCCAGAGTAAGGGAACAGCCTGTGTGAAGACAGGAGGCTGGGGGACGTTGTGTTTAAGAAGCTCAGGCTCAGGGAGGTTCAAGGCAGAGGTGAGCCGGGAGCCCGCAGGTACCTGGGCTCAGATAGGGCAGAGAGCTGCGGTGAGGGGAGGGCCTCACGCGACACAGCCACACGGTCTCAGGTGCTGCCCGAGAGACCATTCCAGATGCTCTGTGTGCAATGGACTGGGGGAGGGTGAAGGGGGGGGTCTGGCCATGCTGGGGGCCTGAGCCCTGGAATGGGAGGGGGATCTCAGGACCACACTGCCTGGGGCGTGCGGCGAGGGAGACAGGAGGGTGACGGCTCCCCCGCCTGGCCACACGTAGAAACAGCAGGGGCTGGCAGGGCCTGGATTTCCGCCGTGCGGAGGACCAGGCGGGGGTGCGTGGGGGCGCTGTTCACTGAGGTAGGGAACAGCAGGTGACAGGCCCCGCAAGCCACCTCCAAGGCGGCGCCTCTTCCCCCACCATGCAAGGTGCCATTATTTCTCACCTGGGAGCTGCAACCACCTCCCTCTTCCACTGGCACACCCTGACACGCAGAAGTAGGGGTGTCCCTTTCAATACAGAAGGCTGATCAGACCTTCCCGAGCTTCTCATTCCCTTAGAAACGAAATCCAGACTCTTTACCTGGGTCTGCAGACCTGCCATGTACACACCCTCTCCCCACTGACCCGGCCCATCTCCCAGCCCTCACTCTGCTCTGACCACTCTCCGCCTGAAATAGCTTCCCTCCCCTAACCATGTGGTCGGTCCCCACTTCCTGCGGTTTCCTCTCATCTCCCCACATGAAAGAGAACAGGGCATCGCCCGCCCCTTCCTCCCTGCTTTCTTTGTCTTCAGAGCTTGTCACCTTCTGACTTACCGCACTCTGGGTGGGTGATGGTCTCCGACTCCCCGACGACTGTGCTGTCTCCCCGAGGGCGTGGACTCCATCTGCTCAGCAATTCCTGGTCTCCCAGCACCTGCCGCAGAGCGCACAGGAAAGCTCAGTGACTGCGTGCTGGAGCAGCCGCCTGCCAGCCCCTGTCCTGGGCCATGGCTGCCTCCCATGGCCTGTTTCCCATGCTTGGAACAGTACCTCACCCTCACCTGCTCTTTCCTTCCCAGCAAGAACAGGTCAAGGGCTCTTGCCCTCCTTCCAGCCCCTCTCCTTCCCAGAGCTAATCACATCCTCCTCCATGTGAGCTTGGAACCCTTAACCACATGGGCTCTTGACTCCAAAACCAGACACCAGGCCTCCTCCATTCCAGCACAACCACAGATAATATCTGCTGTCCACCACTGTCCAGGCATCTGCTGGCAGTGACCGAGGATGCAGAAGCAGAAGATGCAAGCCCACGAGGGCTGCCAGTCTCCCCAGAGAGGACACACTAACATGGGGACGACATCCTAGCACAGCACAAGATGCGTGTCAGTGAACGGAACTAGGTGGCACCAACTCTCTGAAGCTCCGAAGGGAACACAGGGGTGTGGGGCAGGGTGAGGAAAAGATGGGATGGGAGGTGACAGTTCTGCCACCTGCAGACTTAACTCGAGTCCCAGAGCACACAGCTGGTCAACAGCAGAGTTGGGCCTGGCTGGGTCCATCAGGCTCAAAGCCAGAGGTCTCTGAACTCAGAATGGCCCCCACTGACCAACCCCTTCAGACAGAAGCAACTGACTCCCACTTCTCCACAAAATCCCAGGCTCCTAAGCAACTTCCAGAGGCTAAGCACAATAGTGGGCAGACACACAACTCACAACATGGGCCCTGCACATACATGACAGCAACATAGGTGAGACGCAGCCCCAGCCCCCGGCTCACAGGAGCTTGGGCCGCCAGCCTCCACATGCCCAGAGCACCTCCCCCTAACCCTGGTCCAGAGCTCAGGGTCCCTCTGCCTACAGCCTTCCGGGGACCCCGAACAGCCTTCTGCCTGGGTAGCTGCTTCCCCCAGTGGCTGCGAGTGCTCATCAGCACTTATTGTAAGAACATTACAGGAACATTTAAACAGAAAAGTAGGATAGAAAGAAAAACTGCTCTCTCCCAACCCACCCAAGGCACCTCTTCATTTCTCCACGTGGGACACCTTCCTCTCTATCCATATGTACACATTTTTATGACAACATAACCACAGTGTACCCATCATTTTATGTTCTGCTATTTTATCATTTTCCTATAAACAGCTTTCCATGTGCTTAAACCTGATCTGCATATTTCTCATCTAGAGTGAACTGGTTAGCGCTCCATTAATAACCAGCTCTCTGAGCGGGCACTCGCTGGCTCAGCCACCGCTGATGCCATGCACTACCTTCCCATCAGCTCCACTATGGACCCCTCAGAGCTCATCAAGCATTTTCCATAAAGACAAATAGAAAACACAGGCCATGGCAGCTATTCTAGTCTGTTATCCATGGTGAAGGCAGCCACACACCATACAAACAAGTGTGGCTGCGCCCCAACAAAGCTATTTATGGGCCCTGAAATTTGAATTTCATAGAATCCTCATGCAACACGAAATGTTATCTTGATTTTTCAGACACATCCCAGTTCCTAGTTTGTACAAAACCACACAGGAACCCAATCTGGCCCACAGGCTGTTTCCCGACCCCCAGCCTTAGTACTTCTGCTCCACTAACATTGGAGGATCCAGGGGTGGGGAAGGAGAGTCCTAGAAAGGAGTGAAGGGGGAGGGCGGAAACTGAGGAAGCGAAGGAAAGCCCAACAGACCACTCTCTGTGTTCCAGAAAGTTCTAGGACTTGTTTCCAATTCCCAAGGGCCCTGGGACAGTCAGCTCTCTGAAACTCCCTGAACAGAGGACAACCGAAGCCTAGGACCAGAGAGATGGCTCAGCACCTCATTTTCCCGATGGAGGGGAAGGGTCACCAAGAGAGATGGGGAAAGAGCAGACCCCAATCCACTAACTCTCCACTCCTCTGCCCCCACCAAGGTGGCGATTCCAGCCTTTGACACCCCCACTTCTAGTCTGCTTGTCACCAGCTCACAGTGGCAAAAGTCTCCTCCAGACAATGCCCCACGAATCATTTTAATGACAAGTGGCCTAAAATGCCAGGAAAGCTCCTTCTGAAATGGAAATCAAATTTCTCTCTGCGAGGCAGACCCATCCTCTGCTGCCCCGGCATTCTAATCATCTCTTAGAAATAAGAGCCAGTGCCTTTGCCAAAAACTTCTACCTTAGATGTGCCAGATCAAACCCAGAGACAGAAAGTGGCCCAGTGGCTGCCCAGGGCCAAGGAAGTGGAAGGGAGACTGGGAGTGACTAATGGACACAGGCTGTTTTTGGGATGGGCAAAATGTTCAACTGTAGGGATGACTACCTGTACCTGTGAACATACTAAACCACTGAACCGTACACTTTATTACTATTTTCTTTTTATTTTTTGGGTCAGTCTCGCTCTGTCGCCCAGGCTGGAGTGCAACGGCACAATCTCTGCTCACTGCAACCTGTGCTTCCTAGGCTCAAGCAATTCTCCTGCCTCAGCCTCCCAAGTAGTTGGGATTACAGGTGGCTACCACCATGCCTGGCTAATTTTTGCATTTTTAGTAGGGTTTCACCATGTTGGCCAGGCTGGTCTCAAACTCCTGACCTCAAATGATCCGCTCGCCTCGGCCTGGGATTACAGGAGTGAGCCACCGCACTCGGCCAACAGCCATACACTTTAGATGGGCAAACTGAATGGCATGTGAAAAAAGTTATTTATCAAGGCATGCCAGGCACTTTACTCATCTAAATTCTAACAAGCCTGTTTGGGCTGGATTACAAATCCTAGTTCACGGAGCAGGGATGTGACCTCCCCAACCATTTTATTAGTGAGACTGGCTCCAAGGGCAGTTAGTTTTCCAAAATGGAGGTGACAGGCCGGGCATGGTGGCTCACGTCTGTAATACCAGCACTTTGGAAGGCTGAGATGGGCAGATCATTTGAGGGCAGGAGTTCGAGATCAGCCCGGCCAACATGGTGAACCCATCTCTACTGAAAAACACAAAAGTTGGCTGGGTGCAGTGGCTCATGCCTGTAATCCCAGCACTCTGGGAGGCCAAGGCAGGCAGATCACCTGAGGTTGGGAGTTTGAGATCAGTTTGATCAACATGGAGAAACCCCACCTCTACTAAAAATACAAAATTAGCTGGGCATGGTGGCACATGCCTGTAATCCCAGCTACTCAAGAGACTGAGGCAGGGAAATCGCTTGAAGCCAGGAGTCAGAGGTTGCAGTGAGCCAAGATCGCATGATTACACTCTACTCAAAAAAGAGGCAGGGGGCAGAGAGGTGACAGTACCTAAAGTCAGCCCTTTGCCACAGTGGCTCCTGTGCCAACTTCAGTAACTAACACTGGGACCCCCATCAGTCCAGGCGAAGGCCAGAGCAGCTGCAAGACCTATTCCAGCCCTCCAAAGCAAATCTCTTCCCATCTTATCCTGGCACCCCATCTGGAGGAGAGGCTAAGGGCAGGCCTCAGCCAGGCAGCTGCTGCCCAAAAGGCTTTCTGGAAACTAAAACTTCCGTTTTCCGAGGTAAGTCACTGCTTCCCACTCACCCCATTCCTAAGCATGGGGATCCATCCGGGCATGTGAGTGCCTGTCCCTAGACGTTCCTTCGTGGCTACCTTTCTAGCATGGCACCCAGGGCATCACAGGCCTGTGACACTGACTTGGGAGTCCCCGGTAGAAGCAAATTGGAAGCCAGCAGGTGCAGGCTCTCCCATCGAGAGGGGCACATGCAGTGAAGAGACAAATATGGACAGGTTCAAGTTCTGGCCAACCACTGGTTTTTGTGCAGGCCAGTTCCTCTGTGAGACACATGGCCTCCAAGCCTCCCAGCCACATCTGTAAAATGGGGGCAATCATCTCTGCCCCAGGGTGGCTGTGCAGATCAAGTGAATTCTGTTGGGGTGGAACTGACTGCACATGGTAGGAAAATCAACCCTATCCTGTCAGGAATGTATTGATTTACTTCAGTGAAACATATGAGGTATGGGCTTCAGGAATCGCTGGACTCAGAAAATGAATGTCATGAGGCTTCAGCCTCTCTGCAGATCAGCTCTCCACTCTTGGACAGGCCTACCCTCACGGGTGCAGCACCCCCAATCCTGGGCCTCCCTTCTCCCCACCCCCAACAAAGTGAAAGCCTTTAAGTGTGGCTCATGGGATCCTGGTTGTATGGAATCTAGAATCTCAGAGGCTATGACTAGGGCATTTGTTTTTAAGAGTGGGTCTTGCTCTGTTGCCCAGTCTAGAGTGTAGTGGTGCAAACATGGCTCACTGCAGCCTAGATCTCCTGGGTTCCAGTGATCCTCCTGCCTTAACCTCCTGAGTAGTGGGACTGCAGATGCACGCCACCACACATAGCTAATCTCTTAAAATTTTTCTGTAGAGATAGGGTCTCTTTATGTTGCCCAGGCTGGTCTTGAAATCCTGGCCTCAAGCAATCCTCCCTGTGTTGACATCACAGGCACTAGCCACCACACCCAGCCACACCTCTGATAAAGTACAACAGGGTGTCAAGCAGCAGCCCCTAGGGGAGGGTGCCTTTTCAAGACCACACCCACACCTGACGCAGATTCCATTGGTGCAGTTTCCATCTTGCCAAAGCTTGGAAGGACAGCACCCTACATGGTGGAGGCCCACCCCACACCTAGGAGGGCTTAGCCTGCCCCAGACTAAGGGGCCCCAACATGTCCACCAAGGCACATCTGCAAACCTGTCTTTCCACCCACCTGGCATCACACGGGCCTCAACCCCTGCCCCTCGAGATTCCAGTGTGTCCACGTTGTATAATCCAAACCATTCACTTGTGAGCAGTTATCTGACCACACCCTACCCCATCCAGGCAGGCCCCAGCCCCACTCCGACGGTCCTGCCTGGACTCAGGATGGAGCATCTTCTCACATCTGGCAGGAATGCGAGCTCTCAAGCAATTCCCTGTAGAGCCATGAAGAGTCTCTGCAAGTAGCATAAAAGCAAACCCAGGGACCGTGCATAGGACCAGAGGACAGTGAGTAACAACCACATGACTAAAGGGGAGATGGAAGCACAAGGACAATACTCGCCTTCACCACTCTGAGCCTAAGACCGGGACTCAGTCCCTGGGGAGGCAGGGGTGAGGTCACATCCAAATAGCACTGGTTTCCCAGAGGAACAATCATTCTTTAGGCCAATAACTTCCATCTCTAATAGGCTTTTTGCTTTAGTCTTTTTCCTATGGCAATTGTTTACATTCTTGTTTAGTTTGTAAATCACTTATAGCTAGAATTTGAGCCTTGAGTTTTAACTCTTAAGTCTATTTACATCTACTGTGCTTTTATTTCTACCGTCTTGTGCTTTCCATTGACTTTTCTGCTGCCCGCCTAACTTTTTCTGCCTTCTACTAAACCCATCAAACTTTAACTCCCCACCCCACCCCCCACTTTGGAAGTTGAAACTCAATCTTTATTCTTTATCCTCTGCAGGGTCCACCATTCTAGTTCCATTTGTTGAGTTTGGGTCTCACTGTTGCTCAGGCTGGACTCAAGTGTTTCTCCCACCTCAACCTCCTGAGTAGCTGGGATCACAGGCATGCACCATCATGCCCAGCTTCCCTGTGATCCTGTTGATTCACTGTGGACCAACCAGTATCTCTGCTCACCACTATCCTTTTTTTTTGGCTCAATTTGTTAGGAATTATTTTGATTCAGGGATGTGAATGGCAAAACTTTAGCATGAAAATATATCTTACTTCTAAATAGTTTAGTCCAGTGATTCCCTCAGCATTGAAGATATGTCATAATCTTTTGGTTTCTATTGACACCTTCACTTAATGATTTTTCCTTTTGTTCATGTTCTGTAGCTTCATTCAAATGAGCCTAGGAATGAATATGTCTTGGCTTCTCACTTGTGATTCCTTGTGGACTTCCTGATCAAGGATGAGTCCATTCTGGAAAGTCACCAGTCATTACCTCCCCAGCACTGCCTGTCCACTCTCCATGCTTTCTTCCACCTACTTTCCAATAATTCCCTCAGATACATCCCTTCCAGTTCATGAGCCCCCTCTTCAGCTGTCTAATCTAAGCTGTGTTGAAACAGCTCTATGAGCCTAAACTCCAGTAGTTGGGAAGAATGGCTCTTCCCGATTCTGAAAATGTGTTTCTTCACCGTACCATGTTATTTTTTCCTTTTATCTGTTGTGTCACTGGGGCCCCTGACTTTATGCCAAGGTTTTGGTCCCAACTCCTCCCCCGGTTTAGATCAACCTCTCCCTCCAAATCCAACTGCCCATCAGTCGTCACTGTTCAGTTTCTCTAAGGGACTAACAACCACTCCCAGGGCTGCTACAGGCTCTGGGGTTCCATGGTCACTTCCTTTGTTCCCCAGAGGTCATTCCCCTTTCCCAAGAGGTGACCATCTATTTAACTTTTTTTTTCCAAGATGGAGTTTTGCTCTTGTTGCTCAGGCTGGAGTGCAATGGTGTGATCTCAGCTCACTGCAATCTCCACCTCCCAGGTTCAAATAATTCTCCTGCCTCAGCCTCCTGAGTAGCTGGGATTACAGGCATCTGCCACCATGCCCGGCCTACCTATTTAACTTTTTGCTGTGCTACTTATCATGCGCAGCTGTCTGAAGCAGCAGTTTGGTTCCTTAGTCCACCACCTTGCTGGAGCCACTCCAGTCTCTAGAGCCAAGGCTAAGGTGAACATGACTAATGAACCTTAAGCAGCAATGGGCTCAGCCATTCTCATAATCAAAAAAAAAAAAAAAAAAAAAAAAAATCCTGATGTGACATATTCCCTCCAGGGAATGGCAGAGAGACACCACTGATGTGTTCCCTTTCTGTGTCCAGACAGACACCAGGAGGGTAGCCCTCTACACTCCAGAGGGACAGCTGAAGAGGCCAAGCCACATAATCCCGCTGTGGCCACTCACTGATGAGGGGCTGGGCCTGTGGCTGTCTTGCTAAGAGGCGTTAAATCATTATCGGGATCTCCAGACCAACACTGGCAGGATCACTGATCCTCAAAATACAAACAGCCAGTTATCTCCCTGGTCAGGTGGCAGTTAAACACCCATCTGGTTCCCGCTTCACAAGGATGAAATCCTCAGGTCAGAGGCCACAGCAGTACCAGCAGGTGAAGGGAGGTTTTTGCAGGTCTGCTCTTAGCAGCAAGGCCTGGCCACTGCAGCTGGGCAGGGCCACGAATGTGCACACACAATGAAGTGTAACCCTTACATAAGCATGTCCAGAACTGACGCACATCAGGAAACACATCTGGAACATGCTAAAACTGAGCAGGGCTGCCTTTTCCAGAAGTGAGAGCCAGACACTGGTAGCTTTTTAAAAGCCCCCAGGTGATTATAATTCACATCCAGGGCTGAAACCCATTGGTTTGACCTTTATGTCAGCAATCCATCCCACCCAATCTGAAATGTCTGAGATCTCCCATTAAGATTACAGGGTCCCTGGTTTTACCCCCAGACTGATTCAGGGGGAAGATGGATCTAATGAGTACCCGGGGCAATCGACTCAGCAGCCTGACCACTCACTGAACTCTGCAGGCCCTCCTCGGGCAGCATGGCAGACATGTTCTGTAGAGCATGGCAGCTGGCTTGGGGACAGGGGAGCAGAACAGGACTGCAGGCCACCCACAGGGGAGCTGTTCTAGTAGTTGGTCATCATCTTGAAGCCTGGCTGCCCTGAACTTCTGCAACAGACCTGACATTACAAATCAAATGACCTTTACTGAACACCTGTGGGTACAAAGGCAAAGCTCTCTACCAGGGTCCTCTGGGACACAGAACACACCTTTACCCAAGATATCATCCATACCAAAATACTTCAGTTCCAATTTGTTTATTTTCTCACGCATCAGTCACTTAAAAACCTGACCCTTGAAGGCCTTGTGCTTAGAAATGTAGACAGGTGAAAACGTGTGTCCTCAAAGACAACTTTCTCTTACAGAGCAGCACGGGAAGGGGGAAGGAATCTTAATGAGAAAGCAGGAGTCGGAAGCAGCACTTCAAACACTAGTCCCAGTCCCCCTCCAAGGATACATCATCTCCCCCATGAGGCCTCTCCCAACCACTCCCACCCACCTTAGAATTCTCTGCTGCTCCCATCGCTGCCCAACACTTCCAATCTACTCATCCATCAGTTTCCCTCTCTAGGAGTAAACCCAAGCTGCAGTAAGAAGGGCCTCCCCTCTGGCTCAGGACCCATCTTCCTGAATTAAAATGCAGGTGGAACGGCCGGGCGCGGTGGCTCACGCCTGTAATCCCAGCACTTTGGGAGGCCGAGGCGGGTGGAGCACGAGGTCAAGAGATCGAGACCATCCTGGTCAACATGGTGAAACCCCGTCTCTACTAAAAATACAAAAATTAGCTGGGCATGGTGGCACGTGCCTGTAGTCCCAGCTACTCGGGAGGATGAGGCGGGAGAATTGCTTGAACCCAGGAGGCGGAGGTTGCGGTGAGCCGAGATCGCGCCATTGCACTCCAGCCTGGGTAACAAGAGCGAAACTCTGTCTCAAAAAAAAAAAAAAAATGCAGGTGGAACATGGCACCTGAGAGAGCTGCTGTTTGTTCAATGAACTGAATGGCAGTGGCATGAGGTACAAGGAATAATAACTGGTTCATCTGGGGATGGATGGGTGTCAGGAATTCTAAAAGGCTTTATGAAAGTGGGTAGGATTCCAAGTCAGGAAAGGGCTTTTATAGACAGAGGGACTGATCCAAACCTGTGCAGGAGTCCACACAGGTCAGTCAGAT
>PVKV010017861.1:0-13383 GCA_004027835.1 Alouatta palliata
CAAGCAATTCTCCTGCCTCAGCCTCCCGAGTAGCTGGGACTACAGGCACGTGCCACCATGCCCAGCTAATTTTTGTATTTTTGGTAGAGACAGGGTTTCACCATGTTGACCAGGATGGTCTCGATCTCTTGACCTCGTGATCCACCCGCCTCGGCCTCCCAAAGTGCTGGGATTACAGGCATGAGCCACCGCGCCCGGCCCAGAATAGCTTTCTTAACATGAAAAACTCTCAAGCTTTACATCTTGGCTTAAGCCAAGAGACAGAATGTGTCCTGATCCTTTTATTTGCTCTCACATCCAAAATCCTTGAAAGTCCCTCATAAGCCTAGGTTATATCAGCTGTACAACATAGAGCAACCAATTCTGGTCAGGTCAGTGCATTTGCGAAAGATCTTGGAGTTGCCAAATTATCTAAGAGGATGTGGGTGGAGTAGGCAGGAGAAAATAAGGGCTCCCAGAAGAAGGGCAGGAGAATTGCTGAGCAGGCTGTCCAAGTTCATTTTGCACCCAACTTACCAAGACTTTATCTTACCAAGGATTTTATATGGTTGACAATTACTCACATGTATATCTCTCATTTCTTGGCTACTATTAAATTATTGCTTCCCAGCTGTCTTCTGACTTCTTGCCATTTTCTTCTCCATAACTTTTTTTTAAGTCCTCTTTTTCTGACCCTTATATGTGGTGTTACCAAGTGTTTGGTCCTAGAAATAGTTCTGTCACTTCATACATTGTCTCTTAGATTATTTTATTCAGTTTCGTGCTAGCCAAAAACTTTCAGTCATGCTCCAGACTCGTGATACAGCCTCTGGTTGGAGACCTGAATTTCCCAGCAAACGCTCCAAACTCATCAAGTCAGAAAAAGGTTCAAGCAATTCTCCTGCCTCAGCCTCCGGAATAGCTGGGACTACAGGTGCACACCACCCTGCCCCACTGATTTTTGTATTTTTAGTAGAGACAGGATTTCACCATGTTGGCTAGGATGGTCTCGATCTCCTGGCCTCGTGATCCACCCACGTTGGCCTCCCAAAGTGCTGGGATTACAGAGCCACCGCGCCCGGCCGAATTAGAGTATTTAAGCCTATAAATGGATATTAATTAGACCCATCCATCACTTAATGATTTTGTAAACTCTATCTCTGTCTTGATTTGTACTGTTGACATTTTTGGGAAATAACTTTTCAGATATTCTTAATACGCATAGAATACAATTTGCAAATTAAGATTGTATTATGTGGAACTGTTTTATAATCTCCTTTTCCCAGTCAGCACAATATGTTGACAAGCTTCTTGTGGAAGAAAATGCATCTAAATTTTTATTATTAGAATTTCTTAGTATTTAAATATATGAAAGAAACACTATTTGAGTAAGCAATTCCTCTAAGTTGGACTGTATAGATGGT
Source organism: Alouatta palliata (assembly GCA_004027835.1). Lineage (NCBI taxonomy): Eukaryota > Metazoa > Chordata > Mammalia > Primates > Atelidae > Alouatta > Alouatta palliata. The sequence goes on from PVKV010017861.1 coordinate 1,404, forward strand.
TTCCTTTTAATCTCATAATTAGATTGTATATATATTATATAACTCTAACAGTTCTAGTTGGTCAACTGTTTTTAAACTTTTCTATGCTTATTTCCAAATCATCCCCCTGAAAGCCTGTAAAAATTTGCTCTTTCCAGCAAGTATTCAGAAAGTGTTTGCCCTCACATTTATCAATGTTGACAGACACTGAGGATTGCCAACCAAATAGCTATTTTCTGCTCTTCTTGATAGCAAAATTCCTACTGCATGGTAAAGTACCCTGGCATGGGGGGAGGTGAAATCATGATTTTTCTAAGGTGTTTTTCATGGCACTCTTATTCCCTTTAAGTAAAGATGTGTAACGTTAAATATGTAAGCCAATTATGGCTACTTGGTTGAAGGGGCAATCTGCTAGAGATTTTTCAAAAAGAGTTTTCCTTATTGATGGAAGAGAGTTCCAAGAAAAAGCTCTTTTTCCTCATGGCACTCCCATTCTTAATTGCTTTTTGTGAGTAGCTAACACTGAGGGTGACAAAGCCGTCTTGTGACTTCCATTGATGAACCTGAGGGCAAAGGTCAACAGATGGAGGAGAGGGGAGAGAGCAGGATAAAAACACCCTGTCCCTGATGACAAACATTTCTGGCCCGTGGAAATAATCCTGAGACCACTTTATCTTGTGACATAAAATAGGTGTTTATGGTTTAAACTACTTTCATCAATTCTAGAATATTTCTATCCTTTATCTTGACAATTACTTCTCCCTGTTCTCTCCTTAGGAGCAGATACTGAAACTCTTTGGTTTCTCCTTCATAACCTCACTCTTCCATTATTTTTTAATCTTTCTATTCTGGTTTCAGCATAATTTTGTCAGATTTATATTTAACTAATTCCTTTATATTTTAAACTACAAAAGCATATATTTATAACATATTTACAAGCCATTTACAAAAAATAATAAGCTGATCATCCTTGTTCCCCCCACCCGTGTTAAGAAAAAATGTGGCCTTAGTTGCTCTGCCAAAATCACAGTCTCTCACCCAACAGAGATAATCTCTATCCAAAATTCTGTCTGTATTTTGTGGGTTTTCTCTTGTTTTATAGTTTTGACACGTAGCATCTCTAATTTATGCTGTTTAGTTTCTTCTCATATATAAAACTTTTTATAAAGTTTTAAAAATATAAATGGTACAATATATGTGTATTCTTCTGCAATTTGCCTTTTCCAATATTGTTAAATTTAATCCATGTTGATGCATGTAACTGTAGGTCATCTATTTTTAAAGTTAACATTATTGAGGTATAATTTACATAGAATAAATGCACCCATTTTAACTATATACTTTGAAGATTTTTTACATATATACATTTATATATATATATATATATATATATATACACACACACACTCACTACTGTAATCAAGATACAGTTCATTACCTGCCAAAATTCTCAGTGAGTATTCATTTTTACTACTGTATTCTAGTTGTTGAATATAGTATACATGGTAGTTGCTGAATAAATATATTACAGCTGTTCTGTGAATGCACATTTGGGTTGGTACCAGTATAGGTTTTATAAGCTCTGATGTTCTAAACACTCAAAGACATGGCTCCTCATGATGTATGTGAATAAGAGTGGATTTGTGAGATTGCAGGGCATGCACATCTTCAGCTTTACTAGATAATGTCATATTGTTTCCTAAAATGCTTGTACCAACATGTACATAAAATTCCTGAGAGCTTGTGTTTGCTTCATATTCTTGTCAACACTTGCTACTTTAGGGTCAGTCTGGTGAGTATAATTGCAACTAAAATATGTATTTCTATGATTACAAATAATTTTGAATATCTTTTTTTTTTTTTTTTTTGAGACAGAGTCTCATCCTGTCACCCAGGCTCACCGAAACCTCTGCCTCCCAGGTTCAAGCAATTCTCCTAACTCAGCCTCCCGAGTAGCTGGGACTACAGGTGTGCACCACCATACCCAGCTAATTTTTGTATTTTTAGTAGAGATGGGGTTTTGCCATGTTGCCAGGCTTGTCTCAAACTCGTAACCTCAGGTGATCCACCCTCCCCAGCCTCCCAAAGTGCTGAGATTACAGGCGTGAGCCACCGCCCCCAGCCTGGTTTCAAATATCTTTTTATATATCTTTTGGCCATTCAGATTTTGTTCTTTTTTGAAGTGCCTATTTTGCTAATTTTTCTATTTAGTTGCTTATTTTTTTCTCATTATTTTATTGTAATTTTTATATTCTGAATAATAATCCTTTGACAAGCATATGTGCTGCAGATATACACTCCAATTTGGCTTAATGGTTTCACGTTTGATGGTGTTTTATGGTAGGCAGAAGTTAATTGTTTTAATACAGCTAGGTTTCTTTTTTATAGTTTGTGTTTTTGCATCATAAAAAACGATTTCCTTCTTCAGGTTCAAAAATGCATTATACCATTTTTTCTTCAAAAAGTTTCATAGCTTTGCCTTTCACATTTAAGTCTAAAATATTTAGAATTCAGGGATCCAATTTCATTTTCTTCCAAATGGACCATCAATTTTTTCTCTTCCTCACTGAGGAGCAAAGTTCTGTTATATACCAAGTTTCCTTATATCCATGAGCTTATTTCTGGATTCCCTCTTCTGTTCTAATGGTTTGTCGATGGTTGTCTTAATATCATGTTTTCAGCACCATAACTTTATAATAAGCTTTGTTATCTAATAATGCAAATTTTCTCCTGTTTTTGTTTTTAAATGTCTCTAAGCAAGTATTGAACTTTGCTCTTCTATTAGACACAGTTGTAGCATTGTATGAAACCTCTATTGGTATATTTATTTTAAAAATATATTTAATTAACAAATGTTGAGGGTTGACAGGATCTTGTTCTTTAGCCCAGGCTGGAGAAGAGTGACACAATCATACCTCACTACAGTCTCAAACTCCTGGGTTCACGTTCCTGTCTCAGCCTCCCAAAGTGCTGGGATTACAGGTATGAGCCACTGTACTTGGCTTCTACTCGTATTTTCAATACAATTGCTAACTGGCACCTTTATAATATGTAGCCTTTCAAATATATCCACTTCTTTAATCCCTATTCCCATTTCCTCAGTTCACACCATTATCATTAATCTATTCCATTACAAAATTCTTCCTGGTATCCTGGTTGTCCTGCAGCATTCCAATCTATTTTTTACATTGTAGCCAGAAAAGCTTTGCTAAAATGTAACTCAGGTCACCTTCTACTTACCTATCTTTTATTGATTTCCCAGTGCCTCCAGGATTGTGGCTAAACTCCTCAACTTGGTTCATCTTTATGAACCAGTTTTTGTTCTGGCTTTTTCTAACCTACATCATCTTGCATTCCTCTGTGCTCCTGTCACTCCGGGTTCATTTTTGGTTCCTCAGATCAACGGAAAGGTTTTTCACATAGGCAAATGGCAACTTGAAAAATTTGCTCTCCCAAAAATGCAAAAGAGATTTCAGCCACAAATTCATTTGCATTTAAATCCTAAAATAAAACACCATATTCTTTCAGTATAAACTCTTAAAAATCATGCAATCCACAACAACTTCAGGCTTTTCCCTTTTCATATTTTTAATAAGCCCAAGATTTGATTATCAAAACAACTATAACTCTTTCCATCGTAATAACAAATTGATCGTAAATTCAATTTAACATGTCAGAATACCAAGCACACAGTATGTTCTTTAAATCAGTAAATAAATGTCTTATTCTTTACCATAATTTCTAATTGTATAATGTTTGGAACTTTCACAATCTTTCTATCTTGGTAAACACAGGCAAAGACATTCTGGAAGTTATTCAGGAGAGATTCACTCCAGAAAGTACATGGTCATATCAGAGAAGGGGACACTTTCTAACAGGGATCCTTTCAGAACCTGACTTAAGATTCTTTTGTCTCTGAAATATATAAGCAGCCCGCCAACAGAACAGCTAAACTCCAAAAGCCCAGAGTTTCACTGCACCACTGGTATCACTCAAGTCATCTTTACACTCCTCTCTCTGCTATAAAAGTCCCACCCTAGGTTTCCCCCTCACTTTGGTTCTTTCTCCAGCTTCTCACCACCAGAGTTGAAGGAGAAGTGGTCGTCCACCCAGGTGGCTGGGGCAATATAGAGGAATATGGGTATAAAGTTGCACAGGCCATCAGGCCCCTCAGCTGCAATTTCCTCTTGTATCCTGCGTCCCCTAACCAGGGCTGAAGACTTCAAACACACACACACACGCACGCACGCACACGCACACACACGAAGCGTAAATTGGTAATTTGCCCTCTAAGCCCCAGAATTTAAGCTTTCTCATTCTTTCATGGGGAGCATGTGAGAATTCTCCAAGATATTTGTGGGGGCCTTACCCACAAACATACGGATAGATCACCTAACTTACTTCACCTCCTTCAGTTGTCAATAGTTATAAATGCCCACAGGCTTTGGGAGAGTTCTCCAGGCTGGAGGACAGTTTTCCTGAATGCGACACTAGCTGAGAGGTCAGATTTAATTACATTCCTTGGTGTCACCTGATCCACAGGAAACCTGCATATCTTTGCCACCCCAAATTGTGAGGGTACAGACTGAACTACTGCAAGTCTGATCACGTCTCTTCCCCACCCTACTGTCCCTTTTATTTTCCTGATCAAGTAGGCAGAAAGCAGATGAACAAGTTTGCTGCCTAAATTAACACCCAATCTGGAAATAAAATATAAGTCTCTCCTTCCTGAAGGCATCACCAATCACTACCAGTGATTCTTTTGGCAGAAAGCACGATGTTGACAGCTAGTTCTACCACTTCTTGATCATCCTTCAAGTTACGTCTGGGTGCTGTGCATGGGGGCAGTGGGTGGTGGCGTCTTCTGATTCTAGAAGTTGTCAGATTTCTTTAGAAAGTGAAGTACTTAGAGTCTCTTGACCCAATTTTGACTCCTCCCTAGTTGCTGTTCTTTGAGTAATAGGAAAAGACCAGCACAACCTCCTGTTACACATAAATACAATTTTTTAAAACCAGCACATATATGCATGATAGATGGAAATAAACAGTACTGCATATAGTAGTTGTAAGTATACACAGTATACCTTTGCAGTATATTCATATACCACATGTGTATAGACATGTGAACTTGCTGCAAAACAAGCAGAAAATAGGAAGAGAAAAATCAAGTTATCTACAGAATCACTAATCATCAAATTCGTGTTAAGAAAAAGCAGTAAGATTTCATGATCTCTATAAAAAATCTCAATAAAGCTGTGCTCTAAAAAAATGTACAGTGAGACAATGAAAACGGGAGGGAAGGAAGGAAAGACATATACTCCTATGTCTTAAAAAAAGGTATGCAATTTAGCTTCCTGGCACTGAATCATTCGCAGAAAAAATAAAAACGGGCAGCCACCTACTTCAAGTATATGAGAAGGCTTCATACCAATCTCAGACATCCAATACTTTATTTAATATTTCTTAGAGAGAAAGTAAGAGAATTTAGTTCTCTTTTAAAATGTACTTTTAATTCCCTCTTTTTCTTCCAGACTACATTGTTTTTATAGAAATAAATATAAAATCACCACACTGCCTTTTAAAATTAAAAGTGGGAAACAAAATACTTTATTCAATCAACGAAACACATGGTAAAACATTTTAAAATCTCTTAGTTCCAAAATATGGTCAGATAGGAAAGAGGGCTTATAATTTGTCCGTGGGAGAAATCAAACCACTATCTTCTAAATCTATCCACCATTCCAAGGATTTGAAAAGCTGTAAGATTTTATTAAAACAAACACACAATAAAACATAATCCAACCAAGATTTCAGGACTAAATATGAACCTTTCCTCTACTTTCAAAGGTTTAGAGGATACTTGAAACTTTCTTTACCAAAAGGTTAAATTCTTAGTAACATTTTGAATCACTAAATATTCTTCCTTTCCTTAACTTTGACTGTTACATTTATTTGAAAAGCAGCACTGACTCTATATTGTTACCCTGTCTAGGAAAGATATTTTCTTCAAGGATTCTGTCATGTTTTTATGCTAAAGAACCTGTTTTATGTGAATAGTCTGCTTTTGATCATTCTAAACGAGTTCACAGACACAAGAACAGATATTTGTGACATGTTTCTGAATCGCCTCCAAACAAAATAGAGGCTGTTAAATCTAACTGAGATGCCAGTAATTCCTGACTTTGTCCTAGAGCACCTTAAAGGTAATCAACTCTAGTAACATCTAGAAACCTCCTAACATGAACTTGTCAGCATGGTCCAGTCCCCCCTCCTTATGAAATCAGAATTTATCAATATGAATTCAAGGCCATAATACCATTACAAAACAAGCGTTTACTCCTATTGCACTCATACTTTGTCTAAACATGCACCTACAAAACAATCAGTTTCCAACCTAACCACTCTGGATCAGCTTAACAAACTTAATATCCTACTGACCTGTCCTCTGCATTTGAATTCTAAGCCTACCTCATGAATTCATTTCCCTTCACCGACCTAGTCTATTTCAAAGAAAACATCCCCCCATCCTGAAGTTGTCCTACAATGTTAACATGCTAATGAAATACAGGAAGACACAAATTACAAGACAAAATGTTTTAATATTAGAATCAGCGTATTTAAAATTATAATCAATATGACAAATATAACAGGAAAAAACTACACGTTCTTAATTGAAAATGTACATATGGGCAATTTATATAGAAAATTGCTATTTCACTCATAACTTTACATACTTACAAAATTGTAACTAAACAAAGTTTAAAGTGAAATAGCAAATTCCTCACACTGAATGCCTATATGCATACATTGAACAAACACCTTACATATAAATATTTAAAATCTTCAGTGTGATAAGTGAGCCTGCTTCTTGCTTGTTAATTTGTCTAATCTAGGTTGGATTGATGACAATGCTACTCTCAGGGGATAATGTATATTTAAACTGTTTCTATGTTTTGTTTTAATAACACTTAAAGTAGAGAATCCGGTCTCACAGAGGTATGTTGAGGGGAAAAGAAGCAGCAATTTTAAAGCAATCTCAGCAAGCTCAGGATATTCATTTTTAACTTTGATCCAAAATGAAGGAAGTGATGCTGTATTTTCAAAACTGACTTTCAATCCTTCATCAGTAGCCAGCTTCAACAACTTATCCTGTAGAGTTACAGTTAAATTTAAATTATCTTTTGATGAAAGAAATGGATTTTGGATCCACAAATTTCCTATGCGTGGATCTTCTTTTGATGGAAAATAAAATTCAAAACATTCTAACAAATTTGTAAGATGTTCACTGATAACTTTTCGTAGATGTGCAATATCAAGATCGTTACCTACTTCATTGATAATTGTTGTTAAATTATGGAACATGTCATAACAATCTGTAGAAATTCTGCTTTTCCAAGCTTCTAACTTTTGTTTTTGTCCTTCGACTTTATCTGCCATTGAAAAATAAGTTGCATTCTTCCCTTGCATAGAAGCATTAAGATCATTAAAAATACTGAAGATATCAGACAAATAAGCAAGTCTGGCTGTCCAATTCACATCTTTAAAAAGTTGGGACCAAACAGGTTTCTTGCCTTGCAGAAACACTAAGAGTTCATTTCGTATTTCAAACATTCTTGACAGAACTTTTCCCCGTGATAACCACCGTATCTCAGCGTGCAATAACAGCTGCTTATGATCAGCTTCCATATTATCACATAATAAAGAGAATAATCTCGAATTCAATGCGTTAGATTTTATATAATTAACAATTTTTACTATGTCATTAAGCACACTATTTAGTTCAGCTGATATTTTTTTCATAGCAAGACTTTCTCGATGAATGAAGCAATGTGTTGTTTTACATTCTGGCGCAAGTTCCTTAATCTGGGTTACCACTTCAGAATGTTTTCCTGTCATTGAAGCTGCACCATCAGAACATACTCCTACACAAAATTTAAATTCCAAACCACATTTGTTAACAATATAATTCTTTACAGCTTCATATAGTTCTGAGCTAGTTGTGTTTGTAGGCAAAGAGGCTGAGAAAAAGAACTCTTCCTTTATATCATCATCATGTTCAAACCTCACATAAACTAAAAGAATTATCATGTTAGCAATATCTCTACATTCATCAAGCTGCAATGAAAAATACTTTGCTAGTTTTATTTGTTCGATGAGTTGATCTTCCATATCATTAGCCAGTTCCTGAATACGTCGAGCTATGGTGTCATTGGAAAGTGGTACCTGAGCTACCTTCTTTGCTGCAGATTCACCCAACATTTCCAAGCACACTTCTTTGATGCAGTCTTTCACTAGTGTCTCAGCAATGGTGTATGGTGTTTTAGACTTAGCAACCGGAAGTGCTACTTTATATGAAGCCCGCAAAGCACTAATGTTTATATGAGAAACATTGAACACCTGCTTCGGTTGACTTTTCAATTCACTACTCTTTCTTTCAAAGAATTCTTTTGGTTGTGAACTTATTTCTTTATGTTTTGAATATAAATGTCTCTTAAGCTTTGATGGTTTCATTGCTTCGTTAGCCAGTACATCTCCGCAAATAATACACTGTGGTTTTAGTACTTCACCATCAATTACAGCTACAAAACCAAACTCAATATATGAAGGATCATATTTCCGAGTGAAACTAGCATGAACTCTTTTCGTTTTCCCTTCTTCAGGATGACTCCTGTTACCATTTCTTTTATTACTACCACTGTGTTCAGAAAAGGCATGTCTTTTCTTGACAAAAAAGTCCAGTGAAGCTTGTTTCGCCATCTGAAAATTAGGATTAAAAGTAAATAAATAATACAAATTTTAGTTTTCTGCTTTCGCTAACAATGTTAAACCACAAATTTAAAACTAGACTTGACTAAAATAAAAAAAATATTTTAAAATTAATTTGTAAAAGCAAAGAAATGCCTATATTTTCTCAGAATTTTATATATCTTTGGGTTATGGCTGATAAACTAAGCATAAAGTCTCACATGTTGTAATGGGGACCTATTGTGTTTGACTAGTGTGTAACCCCCACCACGTGTTACTCACCTTGAGAGTTTAACGTTTAACAGCAGCTAAACTGGTCTATATTCTATTCAGTAAGGTGAGTTCATTAATCATGTGCTTGCATGTTGCAGTAATGTCAATTGTTATAAATGTTTCTAAATACTTACGCTCAATTTTTGTACTTAATGTGGACTGGAGTTTTTATACCAGCACTGGTCTGCCAATCACACGTTGAGGACCACTAGTCTAAGTCATGTGTAACCTCCGTATTTCAAAACATTAACCCTACCTCATAAAGCGTACTGATTTTAAATCTTTTTGGTTCTATTTCATGTTCTCCATTTAAATTCCCAAACTGAAGTATTTCCCAACATAAACCCCTATCTTCCACGCAAATTTATGATTCCCTACCCCCAAAAATACTTCTTCAGTGGATTTGAAATGTCCTTTCTTAGCTTACCCTCCACCCAAACTCACGTGATTGAAACAGAGAAACAATAAATTCATCTGTTACCAAATTCATTCTTCTGTAGAAACATACCATCATACACACTATTTACTCCCTGAATCTTAGCTTTCTCATTCCCCCAAGAAACGCCTGACATCAGATGGGAGTAAAAGAGATGCTGTTCATCACCCTCAGAATAATATAAAAGGCAGTATTCACAGTTACAACTTTACAACTTCCAACCTGGAAAAAGAGGGGAGGAAGCAGTAAAAGTAATTAGGCCTTCTTTGGGGGAAATATATCCAAGGTAATGAAAATGTGCCTTCCTATACCCTGTCAAACAACACTTACTCACAGTAAAGTGTAATGGGACTCTTCCCTGCTTTCATCTATGGCAGATACTCAGTCTTACCCAGTCTCCTCCTTTGTCTGATGAAAATGGTGTCCCTGATGGCTTTAGCATTTTGGAAGGTTGAACAAGCAAACTTCTCTGAATCTCATGTTTCCTTTTCATTGTGCTGGTTTCATAGCAAAGGCTACAAGTTATTTGCTGACGACAGCCCTCAGTCCCATGTTGAGAGGGCACTCCACAAATTGCATGGATATTTCCATCACATGATATACAACTATTAGCACCTGTGCATTCTTTTTCACAAACTACACAGGATAAAAATCTTAGTCTGCCCTCAGGATGGTTTTTTTCAGCCACCCTAGGGGTAACAGGAAGATTCTCTTCAATATCACTACTATCTGTTCCAGTCTCAATGTTTTCTTCATACTGAGCCCTTAAAGTATTTTCTAATTCTTTGTCAGCCTGATCTAATTCATTTTCTGTATGCAGGCTGGCAACAAGTTCTTCAGTTAACTGAGAATGGGACAAGCCCAGTTTAGCTTCACAGCTAAACGCACTTTCACATGGAGTCTGTTGCATGCTTCTGTGATAGGGCTGATTTTGGGTCATCTGAATGAACCACAAAAATTTAGCCCAGTGTGATGAGTTGTTTGTTCGCATCCAGGAGAAAATCCTCTTTTGGATATCCTCATTAGTTTGTTCTGCAGAACTCTGACTTTGGCAGGTCTGAGACTTCCCATGGACAATTTTCAATTCTGGCCAAATATTACTGAGTTCACTGACAACCTGGCTTGAAAATTCCCTCCCATTGTCAGATTGTAGGACACTGGGTGCTCCAATAATTGTAAATATATCTAAAAGAGCGTGTGCAACTTCCATAGGTCTTTTAGACTTTAGTGACCGCAAAAAACTTAACTTTGTACGAAGATCTTGATAATGCATAATAAATTTATATTCCCCATCAGGATTCAACTGCATGTCTATAAGATCTACTTGGCATCTTGAACTAACTTCCTTAATTGGTTTTGATGCTAGAACTTTCTTGACTTTTGAATTTTTCTGTTGGCATGGTTTACAGAGGGTCAGGTATAACATTATAACTTCTTTTGTGATATTCTTGTATTTTGCTTGTAACTCTTTCTCCATTCGAGTACGTCCACCATGTCCAATGCTGAGATGGGTATCGTGCAGAATGTCAAACAAGTCCTCACTGTGTAAGTAATACCGTATTTTATCTGTTTCCCCACTTATAGCCTCAATTAGCTTCTCATTTCCTTGTACAAGGATAACATCAAATCTAGCCAAGCGACGGTAGTCAACCGATTCCTTTTTTGCCTTAGCTTTAGCTTCTTTCACTTCCTTTATCAGCTGACAGTATTTTGCTTTAGAAAATATCTTAGTATTATTACTTTTGTTTTCCAGTAACACTGCTAAGCTTCTGAAGAACTTTTCTCTCATGTTTTCTAGTTCAATTTCTGCTTCATTAGTATCTAAGCTACTGAGGTTATCATCACCCATGCTTTGAGACACCATGGAAAGCCACAAAAATGACCCTGAAACAAAGGAAACAATCAATTAGAATATTTGGGAATCTATGTAAAATACATATACTGCCAAAGGAGCCAATAGTGCTTGAGGCATAAGTAGGGGATATGGACACACAGAAGGGGAATACCATTTTTTTTGAGACCGAGTCTCACTCTGTCACCCAGGCTAGAGTGCAGTGGCATAATCTGAACTCACTGTAACCTCTGCCTCCCGGGTTCAAGCAATTCTCCTCTCTCAGCCTCCCGAATAGCTGGGACTAAAGGCGTGCAGCATGACACTTGACTAATGTTTCTATTTTTAGTAGAGATGGGGTTTCACCATGTTGGCCAGACTGGTCTTGATCTCCTGGCCTCAAGCAATCTGCCCACTCACCTTGGCCTCCCAAAGTGCTGGGATTACAGGTGAGTCACTGCACCAGGCCAGGGGATACCATTTTGATTAAAGAATCCAACCTAGGTGGAACAAGCAGCGTAAATGAAGGACTCCAGCCAGTAACAAAAAGTTTCACACAATAAAGAGTAGAAAGTCAGGATGTGACTTTCCAGAGCAGTTTTCAGGACTGAAGCATGTTTTATGTAAAACAGGATGCAAATTCATGTTTATTTATTTGTTTACTATGCAAAGGCTTTTTTTTTTTTTTTGAGGAACCTCAGCAAGACAATAATAGA